>VDFB02360576.1:0-153901 GCA_007258455.2 Sequoia sempervirens
TCTCCTCTTGAGAGTTTCTCCAAGGTATATCTTGTGTTAAATCTTGTGGCTTGTCTATTTGATCTATGCATTATGGTTACTTGTATGCATGTTTATCTCTCATGGGATTATGTAGGAAATGAATAAGAATGTGAGTTGAATGCAATATTTCCTAACAACTACTTCATTGAAAGAGGTGAAGGTTTCATCTTCAACAAATGATCATGGCTTCTGGGTACCTAAGGGTGCTCTTTCTTCTAAATCAAATTTACATGTAAAGAAAATTATGTTATGGCACTGGTCAGAGACTTAGTCACATTAGAGAAAAGAGTTTAAGGACCTTCAAAAATAAAAACCTTGTTGAAAGTTTGTCTAGTTGTAACCTTGAATTTGATTTATGAGAGCATTGCATTTATGGAAAATAAAATTATGTTCATTTTTACTCAAATTCTCATAAATCTTGTGGTGTATTGGATCTTATCATTCTGATGTGTTTAACCATGTAGATGTTCATTCAGTTCTAGAAAATCCACATCTTATGTTTCATTTATTGATGATTATTGTAGATACCTGAAATTGTCTTAGCCTACGAACTAGCATTTTAACACTAATATTCGTCTTTCCCTAATTAAATAATACTTCATTATTTAATTATTATCAAATATCATATTCTACTATTAATTGACTTTATGTTATTCGATTAATTCATTTTAATTGACCCTTCCTTACTAATTAAATAAATCTTATTTATTCAATTATGTCTTAATTACCATTAATCTTTCTAATTAATTAAATAAATCTTATTTATTTAATTACATTGTTAATAACATGTATTCCTCTATTATTAATTAAATGATCATTATTAATTGTTTAATTAACATTCAACACCTTCCTAAATTAAATAATTATATTAATTATTTAATTGACCACATTCACACTTCTAGATTAAATAATTAATTATCCTTTTTCATCTTAACATTATCTATTCACTATTAATAAATAAACATTTTATTTATTAATTAATCCTCACTTGCACATTTCTCAAATAATTAATTATTATCTCGCATAATTCCATCTTTCATAACGTAATACTTCTTCCACTTCACTAACTAATCAATTCTAATTCATTGATCAATCAAATCAGTTCACTCCCTAGTTGGTGAGTTAATGAGGCAATCAAATCCCTTAACTCTTCAATAATTCTCCATGCAAATAGTTAACTAGAATCCTATAACTAAGTTGTAGTCAGTTAACTCCCCAATCAATTCCTCTCAAATCCTCAACCCTTGATCTTGATCTTCCACCTCTTAATCTGGATCGTTCATTCAAATTAGACATAAAAGCATCCCTTATATCTCTTTGATGGCTAACCATGAACTTTGGTGTTTTACATACATTGCTATCATTCACACATATGAGCTTGAAGCGAATAAGTACATACTATAAACTAAGAGCAAAGTGAAGCAAAGGAGAATAATGGAAGTGAGTCACATCAACACGATGAAGGTAATTGTAATGCTTATTTAATTTTGATTTCATTGTGTTGCTTGTATTCCATTAGACAATTCAAAGTTGTGTTTGGTTTTGAATTGTTGCTTTTGTGGTCACTATGTTATTCCATTACCTTTATGATAAATCTTAATTTTTTGGTCATACATTTTGGTGAACCCAGTGTGAATTGATAGCTTTCTATGTGAATTTTGAGAAATTTTTAGCTACATGAAGTCCACCATTCTGACATGCAACACAATCGTTAGGAGTAACAACGTAATTGTTAAGATCTGAAATGGTCAAGTTTGAGAAAGAAAGATGTAGATTTATGTAAGATTTGTCATATTCTTTGTTGCGTCTATTAAACAGATAAAACATGGACTATTTTCAAAATGTGCATAACCTTGACTTTCTTTTACATAGAATCTAGAATCAGAACAGTCACTTTTTTGCATTTTTTAGAAAACTTTCCACTTTTCCTAGGTTAAACATTGCATCCTTAGTGTCATATCAATTTCCTAGAAATCTCATCTTAAACGTCTTTAAATTAGAAAACCAAGCAAATTTAGTGGTCAAGTCTAGTCTCATCTCCTGAAAATCTTCAAACCTCACATTTACAAAACATATCCCATCAACAAAAGTAGGATTTCAACTCACAAGTCTAATTGCAATTTGACCAAAACACCATCATCATTCAGGTTTAGGATATTCATTCTTAGTCCATCCCAAAATTTGTCAAATTAATTTCCTTTTAGGAGCACAAGTAATGATATAAGTTCTTTTGTATTTGCAAAATCTCATCAAAAATATCAAAAACATAGAGTAGCTTCATAATAGTTTTGCATTCATCCTAAAATGTCAAAAATACCCAAAAAACATCAAATATCTAGAAAAAAAAAAAAAAATCTTTTATGGTTGTCACACATTCCCAAGGAAAATGCAAAGAGATGGATTCAACATCTGATCATATGTACCATCATACAAGTGGCATGCACTTTGGGGCAACCCCTACTGATCAAACAAATTCACAGTCTTGAAGTCTGCCTCTATTTGATAATTATACTTTGCATGAAGTAGAACAAGGGATCACACTTGAAGAAATAGAAAATGTGTCACAAGATCCTAGGATCTTGAGAATCATAGATGAATTAGTGTCAGTAGACCCTAATAAATTTTTCTTCTAACTTACACAAAATGGAGCTAGGCTTCCACCTGACTTAGATATATCCACAATCATGGGGGAAACTCCAAACACAATGTCATTAGGACTAGGTGACAATAATCAACCACCACCACTAGCATCTACCACCTCACCATCATCACAAAAATAGAACATAGGATTGCCACCTGCTCAAACATCATATTTTGCATCAACTATGAATATCCCACCAACACCTACATTTAACAAACCAACAACAAATCTATTTGCTTCCACTTCTACATCTGTAGCTCACAAAATACCACAACTATGACTACAATCAAAATTCCATGCATCTAAACACACCAAATAAAATATGATGGACCAACCCTTCATTTTTAGGATTATAAGTAGGCACAACGTCCACTTCACAAAATATAAAGGTACCTCCAAAAAGGACTAGATCCTTTTTCAAAGAAATTCAAAACACTCCACTCCCACAACAACAACCAACTAATCTTGGTTCAACATTCACATTTGGGTTTAATCAACCCCCACAACAACAACCAGCTAATCCTAGTTCAACATTCACATATGGTTTTAATCAACCACCACCACAATATAATCCAAATCCCACGTACACATCACAATTCCAACAACACATCCCACCCATGCAACAACACCATTTTGGTACAACAAGTCAAAACATGCATGGATACACTTCCACTCCACAACATAACACCAATCCATTCAGGAACCCTTCACATGGTTCCACATAGTATATACAACCAAACATAGCTTTAACGGTACCATCACCTATGGATCTAATAGCTCAAGAGTTACAAATGCTGCAACAATAGAAGTCCAACATGCAGGTAATTGTAAATAGGAAAACCTACTCGGTGGAGGACTTATGCCCTTACCCTTTCAACAAGAGAATATACATGCCCCCCTTTCCCACTAATTTCATCATTCCTAATTTTGACAAGTATAAAGGAAAGGGATACCTCATCAAACATATACGAGAGTTTCATATGGCCTCCTTGGACATGGCTTTTGAATACACCTATCTTATGAGACTTTTTCCATTAATTTTTGGAGGCCAGGCCCTCAAATGGTTCATGCATTTACCTCAAGGCATACAAACATGGAGTGAATTAATGGATAAGTTCATAGCACACTTCTTCTATAACATATCAAATGGCATTAACATTATCAACCTATGTGCCAAAAAATAAAAGGATGGCAAGAAATTCATTTCATTCTTGCAAAGATGGAGAAGCTTGGCTAGTAAGTGTGCTTGTAATATACTAGAAAAACAACTGGTTCAAATTTTTTTGGAGAATATAAAAAAGGAGGTGATGTTTTTCCTAAAAATCCATTGTTTAAACATGTTTGAGGAGGTCATCGAAAGAGGACTCTCCATCAAGAAAACCCTTATTGGAAAAGGGCTTGTTAAAATCTTTAAGGAGAATAAAAATTATTCTCACAATTCCAACGATAAGAATAAATTTTTGTTGTGAAATAAAAATGTGGCAAATGACGTCATTGTAGACACTAAGGTCATGAACAAAGTGCACCTTGTGATTAGTCTGAAAGGACCCACAACGACATACAGTAATAACCCTTCGTGCAGAAGAAGGAGAAAACCACCAATGTGGTTCAAAACACAACACCATGTGGTCCTCCAAGGGCTACCCATCCAAGACAAAAATACACACCCTTAGGGGAACCAATTGAGGTAATTTTGAAGAAACTGCTACAAAACAATGTCATTCAATTACCAAAAATTAGACATTATGAACCAAGACCATTTAAACCATCTTGGTGGAATGAAAATGACTTTTGTGAGTAACATAGAAGAAAGGGATACAAAACATCTGCCTACTTTAAACTGAAAACATCATCCAGTATCATATAGAGTAGAGAGATATTCAAATTGATAACCAACTAGGATCCTCAAACTCAAATCACATGATCTTTAAAGATCCTTTACAAACACATGGGTCGAGAAAAGCCTCAAATTTTGGAACAAGTGGTAAATACTAGGCTAATTATACTAGTGTTGCTTATGAGTATATGGTAAACAATATTTGATCATTTGATCACAACAGATCTACCATCACTATAAAGAATAAAAATCTTGAATGTGTGGTTACTACTTGACGATCGAAGGTGACACTAAAAGGAGCCCATTCTAAGTCACAATCAACACATGAGTATAACTTATTGGATCATCTAGGGAAAACCCATGCTCAAATGCCAATTCTCAAGTTGCTACATACCTCTCTCGAGCATAAGGAAATTCTAGATAAAGCACTATAGGATTCTTCTGTTCCAACTGATCTAAACATAAATCAATTTTAGGCCATGGTAGAGTTCTTAGCTATCAACCATCACTTAACATTCACTAAACATGATTGTATTTCATAGAAGCCTAATCACAACGAACCTTTACACCTCAAAGCATACATTAACAAACATAAAATTAGATGAATTCTTATAGATGGTGGAGATAGGATGAACATATGCACTTTGAAATTAGTTACTACCATGGGATTCTCTGAGGCTTGTATAGATGAGTTGAAAAGGATTGTGATACAAGGATACGATGATACAAAACGCTCTTCCAAGGGTGTTATTGTTCTCCCAATTAGAGTGGATCTTACTATAAAAGATGTGGTGTTTCAGGTTATGGACTTGGAATTGCCTTATAACCTTCTACTTAGATGCCCATCGATTCATGCCATGAAGGTTATCTTGTCAACCTATCACCAATGTTTGAAGCTTCCATATAATGGCACAAAGATTTCTATTTGTGGTGATCTTGACCCATTTCAATACTGCAGCAACTTAAGGGGTGCCCTTGAACATTAAGTACCTATTCATAGGGAAGGCTCACCTTCCACCTCATCACACTATATTGACCCTGCTTCTTTATCAAAAGATTTAGGTTTACCTAAGAGATTCCTTGAAAGCAAGGTTCAAGTTTAGGACAATGCATGTGGAGAGTACAACATTGAAAGCCTGTTTTGCATAGGAAAGCTACTAGATGCACCTAAGCATTATGGAAAACCATGTCATATCAAGAAATATCCCAAAGTAATAATTTAGTATCACTTGCCTACAACCTTCACCAAGTGGGGCGATCTAGGGAAAGAATGTATCAATGAAGACCTCTCGAAATGGATTTATAGAGATGAAGATGATGAGATACATGTTGAATTACCCATTGAAAAGTATGGAAAAAGGCTTTGACATCATGAAAAAAGGGCTATGATGGTCACAATGTACTTGGAGAATAGAAGCAAGGGATGATTAAACCTATATACTAATGAGAAAATGGCTGAGAAACAAAAGGTTTGGGTATCAACCACTAAAAGTGAACACTCCTAGTACTAAGGTATCTTCAAAGAAAGTCGCTAACGCTTCTAAAGTTGTCAAGACTTCTAGGAATAGTACCAAACCCGAATCCCCTACCGATCAAACTACTAAAGGCCAAACCTGAATAGATACATTTTGGGACCCTGAAGATTCCTTAATCTTTACCCTTTCTACTTCATCCTTAAGCTTTGATAAAAATGATGATAACATGCCATTAGTCCATCCCCAATTAATTGATTGGTACCAACAAGGTCCACTGAGCTTAGACATCTTTGGAAAATGATGAAGCAATTGTTGAGTTCATCGAACTTAGAGAAGGTATACCTAGTGGGGAACACAATGTTGGTTTGACTATAGACCTCGACACTGTTGCATACTTCAAGGAGTTTTTCCCACCTTCCAATCACAAAATAGAAAAACAAAGAAAAATAAGTCTTTAGGTGAAAACCAAAAGGCGCCTTTAGACATAGGAAAAGACAATATAAATGACGTATCCAAAGGTGAAAACCTCTCCAAGACACCCAAGGATGGAAGGTTAGACCTACTACCCAAGAGTCAAGAGAAATCCCCAATGTTGGGGGAGAAGTTAGAAGAAGCCAACATCAATACACCTGAGAATCCGAAATCATACACTTTGCAATGTCCTTGATAGATATAGAGAAGTCGAGTTTCACCAACTTTTTCACTAAAAGGAAAATCAACTTCACATGGACCTATGCAAACATGCTCGAGCTAAACCCCAAGCTAGTCCTTCATCACTTACATTTTCTTTCTACTACCAAACCTTTCAAGCAGAAGTTGAGGAAGATGCACCTATAGATCGCATTACTAGTCAAAGTTGAATTGAAGAAATTATTAGATGTTGGGTTCATAAGATCAATAAACTATGTAGAATGGATTTTGAATCTAGTACCAGTCACCAAGTCGACTAGGGGCATACACATCTACGTTGACTTTAGGGATTTGAATGAGGCTAGTCTGAAAGATGATTTTCCTTTACCAAACATAGACATGATTGTATATCTCATGAAAGGATATGAGATGCTATCACTAATGGATGGCTTCTTTGGCTACAACCAAATCAAAATTACACAAATGAGGATTTTGGACCCCTTAGAGCCTATTTATAGACCTCAAGTGGCAAACTCGACGCCCCTTTATAACTGGACACATCAACCTAGACTTTCAAATGCAAAAATGGACACCTTGAGTGCCTTAAAATTATTATTTTTTTCTACCAATGCACTTAACACTATCAAATTAGCTTGTTAGAACAATTTTCCAAATTTTTGGAATTTTTCAAAAATTTGCAAATTTTCCTGAGGGGGCACTATGATATCCTGCCATCATTGGGGTGTACTGGGGAAACTCTTAAACATGATTTATTGAAATTTATTTGACACAATGCTATAAAAATGCATTGTATTAAAGAGGGGCAAAATATAGATAACTGAAATTGTCCTAGCTTGCAAACTAGCATTTTAACACTAATATTCATCTTTCCCCTAATGATTAAATAATACTTCATTATTTAATTATTATCAAATATCATATTCTACTATTATTTGATTAATTCATTTTAATTCACCCTTGCTAACTAATTAAATAAATCTTATTTATTTAGATATGTCCTAATTACCTTTAATCTTCTTAATAAATTAAATAAATCTTGTTTATTTAATTACATTGTTAATAACACATATTCCTCTATTATTAATTAAATGATAGTTATTAATTGTTTCATTAACATTCAACACCTTCCAAAATTAAATAATTATATTAAAATTATTTAATTGACCACATTCACACTTCTAGATTAAATAATTAATAAAAGTGTTTAATTATCCTTTTTCATCTCAACATTATCTATTCACTATTAATAAAAAAATATTTTATTTATTAATTAATCCTCACTTGCACATTCCTCAAATAATTAATTATTATCTCATTCATAATTCTCTCTTTCATAACAAATACTCTCTTCAACTTCACTAACTAATCAATTCTAGTTCATTGATCAATCAAATTAGTTCACTCCCACTTAGTCAAAGTTAACGAGGCAATCAAATCCCTCAACTCTTCAATCAATTCTCTATGCAAATAGTTAACTAGAATCTTGCAGTCACTTGTAGTCAATTAACTCCCCAATCAATTCCTCTCAAGGATTCTTGACCCTTGATCTTGATCTTCCACCTCTTAATCTAGATTGTTTATTCAAATTAGATAATTCTATAAAAGCAACCATCATATCTCTTTGATGGCTAACCACAAACTTTATCCTTTTGCATACATTGCTATCATTCACATATTTGAGCTTGAAGTGAAGAAGTGCATACTATAAACTAAGAGCAAAGCGAAGCAAAGGAGAACAATGGAAGTAAGTCACGTTAACACGATGAAGGTAATTGTAATACTTATTTAATTATGATTTCATTGTGTTGCCTATATTCTATTGGATGATTCATATTGTTTTTGGTTTTGAATTGCAGCTTTTGTGGTTATTATGTTATTTTATTACCTTTATGATAAATGTCAATTTTTCGATCGTACAATTATAGTAGGACATGGGTGTATTTTCTAAAGAGAAAATCTAAAATTTTCAGTCGATTTAAATAATTTAAAGCAACATTGGTTGAATTGCAAACTAGAAAGAAAACAAAATGTTTGTGGACTGATAATCATAGTGAATTTTTCTTTAATGACTTTGATCTATAATTATGTAATGATAGTGGTATTCATAAATAAAATACAACTATGTATTCTCCACAACAAAATGGATTTGTAGAATGAATGAACAAGACACTGATGGAGAAGACTAGGAGTCTCTTGATTGGTGTTGATCTAGAACAAAGGTTTTGGGTTGAAGTTATTGCCACTGCTTGTTACTTGATTAGCAAGTCTCCTACATCAACTCTTGTTGATAAGATGCCTATGGAGGTATGGTTAGGTCACACGCCTTCATTAAGTCATCTTATATCTTTTGGTTGTGAGGTATATGCACATGTGTCAAAGGAGAAGTGAAAAAAGTTGGAGAACAAGTTTTTAAAATGTATCTCCATTGCATACAATTATGGTGTGAAAGGATACAAGCTTTGGGATATTGTTGCACAAAAGGTAATATATATTAGAAGTGTTATTTTTAGAGAAACTAAGTCTTCTTCTATTACATTGTAGCCAAAACAAAGTAAATAGGAAGATGTGATTCAATTTCCTTCTACACCTAAGAAAGTTGAATCAAGTCCTCTAGATAGACAAGAAGTTGAGGAGAGCTCAACTAGCTCTGAATCTCTAGAAAAGGAGGAAGAGCCTCCAACTCAACTTGTTCGTAGGTTTACAACCTACATAGACAACCACTTGAAAGGTATTCATCTAATGATTGGAGATGTATTTTTGCTTTGAATACTAATATGGATGAACCTAGATCTATAGAAGAGGCATTAGGTATGAATGATGTAGAATCCTAGAAGATTTCTATGGACGAATAAATTGCAGCTTTGAAAAAGAATGATACATGGGATCTTGTACCATTACCTGAAGGATGAAAACCTGTTGGTTGCAAATGGGTGTTTAAGAAAAATATTGGTTCAGATGGAGGTATTGAGAAGTACAAAGCAAGGTTAGTTGTGAAAGGTTACTCTCAAGTTGAGGGTGTTGATTATGGTGAGATATTTTCTCCTATTGCAAAAATGACATCCATTATATTTTTTCTTTCTAATGATGTTGCTTATGATTTAGAGGTTGAGCAAATGGATATAAAAATTGCTTTCCTTCATGGTGAATTAGAGGAGGATATTTATGACACAACTAGAGCACTACGTGGTGAAAGGTAAAATTAATTTATGTGGTACCATAAATTTGATTCATATGTGTTGATTTTGAGATTTTAGCATTCTAAATCAAATCATTGTGTTTATTAGAAAATTGATGGTGATCATTTCCTGTTTATTGCATTGTATGTTGATGATATGGTATTTATTGGTAAAGGGAAAGGTATGATTTCAAAACTAAAGTCTCAACTTCCAGCGGAATTTGAAATGAAAGATCTTGGTGTATCTAGACACATTCTTGGGATGGAAATTAGAAGAGATGGAGTGAACAAAAAGCTATGGCTTGGCCATTTAGTAAGGATGCCAATTCAATTTTATAGAGGTTTAACATGCAGGATTGTAGACCATTGTGTGTACCTTTTTAGTTCAAACAAAGTTATATATCAAATTGTCCAACATCCCCATTAGAGATGAAAGAGATGAGTAGAGTTCCTTACCAAAGTGCACTTGGAAGTTTGATGTATGCTATGGTTTGTACTAGATCAAACATTTCCCAAGCAATGGGAGTTATTTCTAGATATATGTATAATCACAACAGCACAACAGGCAATTAGCTCTGACTTTTGTGTTGGATTTTAGTGTATTTTGAGCCATGAATTAAATAATTTGGCTAGCATTAAACTCGACATAAATAGGCATGGCTAGTTCGGCATTGAATTTTGCACTGACGTTTGTGCTAGAATTAGTGTTGGGAAATCATGGCACCTCTGTTAGCGCCTAAAATAGCGCCCTAAAGTAACGACAAAAATGGTGTTGAAAGTGGAGCCCAAGTTGGCTTCCGGTTTTGCTTCCATGTATACTCCCATTTTTGCTTCTAGTTTTTCTTCCAATTTAACGCCCAATTTTGCTTCCAATTTTTCCTCCAAGTTTGCTTACAATTTTGCCTCCAGTTTTGCTTCCAGTTTTCCTTCCACTTTTGCTTCCACTTTTGCTTCTAGTTTTGCTTCCACATTTGCTTTGTTTTGCTTCCAATTTTTCTTCTAGTTTTGCCTCTAGTTTTGCTTCTAGTTTTGCTTCTGGTTTTGCTTCTGGTTTTGCTTCCAAGTTTACATCTGGTTTTGCTTCCAGGTTTGCTTCTGGTTTTGCTTCTAGTTTTGCTTCCAATTTTGCTTCTAGTTTTGCTTCCAAATTTGCTTCCAAGATTGCTTCTAGTTTGGCTTCCATTGTTGCTTCCTTTTTTTCTTCTAAAAATGCTTCTTGTTTTGCTTCCATTTATTAATTTAATATGTTTTATTTCAATTTAATTAGTTAAATGTATCGTGCCTCTTAAATAACTCATATGATTATAGAGTAAGTAATTTAATTATTTAACTCATATGTTTAAATAACAATATAATTATTGTAACATGATCAACATCTATAATTAAAACAAGTGTCACATATCTATAATTTAATTAAATTTGACAACATCCATCCTGAGGAGTAAATTAAAATCATCATACTTAATAAATATCCATCCAAAAATCATCGACCACTTTTAATATATATAAATTGACAAGTCAATAATGATAAGATCATCATCATATATAACTAAAACAAGTGAAAGTCAAATATGCCAGTACATCAAAAACATGTCAAAATGATACATGCAGTCCAACAGTCGACATAAGTGAAAATGATACATGTACAAATGATATAAATAAAATTGATAAATTATGTAACTCAAATTGATACAAGTCAAGATGATACATGTCCAAATGATATAGTGAAAATGATACATGTCAATATGATACAACTCAACAATATAGTACAATAAGCCGTGAAAATGATACATATGATAGTAATCGTGAAAAGAGTCATCATAACGATATATCAACAATGATCCATGATGTAGTCTATATGATCATGAATGTCACTAGTTACTATCACCAACTGCCTCATCATCATCATCACCATCCTGATCGTCATCATCATCATCATTGTCATTATCATTGTCATTGGCCTTGGTGTCTTTCGTATCTGCGTCATCATCATCCTCTGCCATGTGATATGTACCAGAATAACCAATATTTTTTGGATCTATATCATGTTGAGGATCATCTTGATCTTCAGGAAGACCCGTGTTCTTAAAAAAAATATTTAAAATGAAAAGTTATTATTTATTTCATGCAATAATTTATGTTTCTGTTATATATCTAATGTTACAACATATGAGATGAAACCATAATCATATTACATCATATCAAAGTGCACATACCATAATAAAATTTCAAAAAAGTTACAGCTAATACTGGTGAGTTAGGACAAACTTCAACTTTCAAAAACAAATCCAATTAGGTTGGCAGACTTATGGATCAGGCCAACATTTGGTGGAAGAGGAAGAAAGATGACTAGAACTCTAGAGGCCCACCATAATGGATTTCAGTATTCAACCATGAGAGCAGAAGAGAGAGCTAATATCATGTATCAAAACATTAAGCATGTATTCTTCCAACCAACAAAAAAGGAGATGATTACTTTGCTTCGTTTTCATTTGCATAACCATATCATGGCGTGGGAACCAAGAAGACCAAGGATGTTTAGTTTTATGTGGAGGTAATGGATGTGGTCCAAAATTTAGGAGGTGCAAGAAGGTCAATGTATGATCTTGATGAAATTGAGGAAGATCAACAAGAGAGGGACAGGAAAAATAAAATCAATACAAAGTTTCAAGGATTTGTCAAGCGAGTAAGAGAGCTATGGGAGTAGCCTCATCTAAAATATTTTGAACTAGAGTTTGATATACCATTTAGAGAGCTTGGTTTTCATGGAGTTCCTTTCAAAGCCTCTGCTTTTATTGTTCCTATAGTAAACTGTTTGGTAGAGTTGGTGGAATTACCTTTCTTAGTAATCACTATTAGTAAGATTGAGATTGTTAACCTTGAGAGAGTAGGACTTGGGAAAAAGGAATTTGATATGGCTATTGTTTTCAAACACTTCAAGCGGGATGTACTCCACATTTACATCATTCCTCAATCTTCACTTGATGGAATCAAGGAATGGCTGAACTTCATGGATATAAAGTATTATGAAAGTAGAATGAACTTGAACTGGCGGCCAATTTGAAGACTATTACTGATGATCCAAATAAATTTATAGAAGATGGTGGTTAGGAATTTTTGAATATGGAAGCTAGTGATTATGATTATGATAATTTAGAAGAGTCAGATCAAGGATATGAACCCTCTGATGTAGAAGAGGAATTAGAATCAGATTTCATGTAGCCACCATCAAGAGTGTTACAAGCCAACAAGATGGAGGGAATTCTTATATAAGGATAATTTTCAATGTTGTAGGTACCAACTTCAATGCCAACTACAATGGCGACATTCAAATTCCCTAGTAGTATTTATGTTAAGGAAATTTCCTTTAGATGCAAGGATTCAAAGCACATCAACCATGTGGTACAAATGATTAAATCCCAGAGATGATCTGTAGTAATGAAAGAGTCTAAAAAGGCAGAGAGAGCTACACTAGTGACTCAGGGGAAACTTTAGCTTTCAAAAACAAAGCTAATTAGGTTGGTAGATGTGTGGATCAGGTCAACATTTGGTGGAAGAGGATGAAAGATGACTGGAACTTTGGAGGCCCACCATAATGGATTTCGGTATTCAACCATGAGAGCAGAAGAGAGAGTCGATATCATGTATCAAAACATTAAGCATGCATTCTTCTAGCCAACAAAGAAGGAGATGATTACTTTGCTTCATTTTCATTTGCATAACCATATCATGGCGTGGGAACCAAGAAGACTAAGGATGTCTAGTTTTATGTGGATGTAATGGATGTGGTCCAAAATTTAGGAGGGGAGATCCTGATGTCTGCCAAGAGGCATAAAGTCAGATGAATTAAGTTCACCTACATGTCTGCCAAAGTTTACTTTCAATTTTTATGACTGTTTTTCTTGACTATTAGAGAAGAAACTTCAGCTTTCAAAAACAAAGCCAATTAGGTTGGTAGATGTGTGGATCAGGCCAACATTTGGTGGAAGAGGATAAAAGATGATAGGAACTCTGGAGGCCCACCATAATGGATTTCGGTATTCGACCATGAGAGAAAAAGAGAGAGTTGATATCATGTATCAAAACATTAAGCATGCATTCTTCCAGCCAGTGGAGAAGGAGATGATTACTTTGCTTCATTTTCATTTGCATAACCATATCATGGTGTGGGAACCAAGAAGACCAAGGATGTCCAGTTTTATGTGGAGGTAATGGATGTGGTCCAAAATTTAGGAGGGGAGATCCTGATGTCTACCAAGAGTCATAAAGTTAGATGAATTAAGTTCACCTACATGTTTGCCAAAGTTTACTTCCAATTTTTATGACTATTTTTCTTGACTGTCAGAGTTTACTTACAAATTTGAAATTTATTTTTGGTCATTTTGATGAGGATATATTCAACCAATGTGTAAGAACCTTTTGTTTGTATCACAAGCATTTTCACATTGCAAGAATTATGATTATCTATGGTCTACAACTATGTCATCTCACTTATTGGATCTTCTATTTCAATGTTTTCTATGGCCTTCTCTATTTGAGGTAGCACCTGACAATCCTACCTCCTTTCCTTAGCTAAGAAGTGGATTTGAATTTGGAAATATTGCACTTTAAAACTAGCTATGGTTTAAGGAGAGCTATTCTATCTTTGTTGTTGACACCCTCAATCTTCAACAAGGACTTAGATGCATGGACTGAAATGCAAGCTTTCAAACTCAGATTTGAATGGGCATAATTTGATTGATTATGGTTTTCACAAGTAGTTGTCTTTACATGACTATTTTGGATTGTCAATACGTGTAATAGTGACTACATCCTTATCAAGTTTGGCTACCCTTATTTAGAATGCCTTGGCCTATGGAATCGATACAAAGTTGTGCATTGTTATTCCATATTTGTAACATGTAGGACATTTAAGGGGTACAACATATAGAAATTCAGTACTGTCATCCAAGGAAAAATTACAGACGGTGTATCAAGAACAACAGAAAATGTTTTTATTAGGGTTAATGCTTTCTTCCCCCCATGCTACTGATATTTTCCCCAAAACATGTTTTTTTTAATTATTTCAACGCATCTCAAAATTCAATGTATTTCTTAACATTTGTTACACATTTCAGTCGTTTATGCAAATGATGCATATATGTTAACTCGATTTGTGTTGTTACTTCGGTAGTTTAACTTCTATGACAACCAGCCATTAGGGCATTGTGTGTGGGAGCACATTTATGTTTTTACTTAGCTTTTTTGGATAGCTCTATTGGGTGTTGAGGACATTCCATTTATCTTTTGAATGTTATGAAGTCAGAGTTTCAAGGATTTGTCAAGCGAGTAAGAGAGCTATGGGAGCAGCCTCATCTAAAATATTTTGAACTAGAGTTTGATATACCATTTAGAGGCTTGGTTCTCATGGAGTTCCTTTCAAAGCCTCTTCTTTTATTGTTCCTACGGTAAACTGTTTGGTAGAGTTGGTGGAATTACCTTTCTTAGTAATCGCTATTAGTGAGATTGAGAATTGTTAACCTTGAGAGAGTATGAATTGGGAAAAAGGAATTTGATATGGCTATTGTTTCCAAAGACTTCAAGTGGGATGTACTCCACATGTACGCCATTCCTCAATCTTCACTTGATGGCATCAAGGAATGGCTAAACTCCATGGATATAAAGTATTATGAAAGAAAAATGAACTTGAACTGGCGGCCAATTTTGAAGACTATTACTGATGATCCAGATAAATTTATTGAAGATGGTGGTTCGGAATTCTTGAATATGGAAGCTAGTGATTCTGATTCTAATAATTCAGAAGAGTCAAATCAAGGATACAAACCCTCTGATGTAGAAGAGGAATCATAATCAGATGAGAAAGGTTCAGAAGATGAATCTCTTGTGGAGTTAGAGGAGGACGAAGAAGAATAATATTTTCAAGAGGAGGAAGGTAAAACATGGGATGAATTAGAAGCCAAAGCCAAAAATACAAATAAGGAAAAAGGGGACGAGTCTGACAATGAAGAGGAAAGGCGACAATGAAAGGTAAAAGCTACAAGGAAGTCTCAGGCACTTGATATTAGAGATTCAAGAGGAATTCCTGCCAAGAGGCATAAATTCAGTTGAATTGAGTTCATCTACATCCTTCTACTATTTATTCATGCACATAAATGGTCATCTTGTAATCATAAGATTTGATCTCTATTTACTCATCCTATGCATCAATAAACAACTCAACACAATAGATGCAAATTGACATATTAACACAAAAATATCCAACTAAGTTATTGAAACTCAACTATTGATACCTCGTTCTCCATCCAGATTACAAAATCGTTCCACTTTTTGTTTTGTAACATATTCTTTTAAAATTGCTTTGGATGGTGGCCATATTTCTCATCCTGTCAAAACATGGCACATGGACTAGTTAAACTAATTAATATGCAATCATTTACTTTTTCCAAGGAAATTAAAAATATATATCATTTAACATATTAAATATACTTACAAATGTACAGATCAAGGCATGCAAACCTTTCTGGCCACTGTGATGTGTGGCACGAAGTTTCTCAAGCCTAGCCTTGGAGGCCTTGTCCTGAAACATATACTAATTCAATTTAACTATGCACAAATAAAATTTAAATATTGTTTAATAAATTTGATATAATCTTATGAGAAAATTCAAATACCTACGTTCTCTCCTCACCGACTTCCTCCATGCATCAGACTTCTCATATGCTTTTACAAGCTCTTTCCATACTTTCACACTTACATCAATTGGCCTTCTTTTTTGCCTTAGCTCAAGAGGGATTTTTTTTATCTTCTTTGTTTGGTTGCACCAAAATCTCTTGCAGTTTTGAGACATTTGTAGCTTTATCTTCTTTACAGACCAACCTATCCCAATATCAGTCTCCATGTCTTGGATAACTGCTTTTTTCAGTTGCATGGGTATCTATGAGAATGGAAAATGTAGATGGTCTTTAAACCATTGAAGGCATGATTCCTTCAACCTATTCACAAATGTTTTCCCAACATCCATCATTCGGACTTCCCTTGAAACCACCTTGTATTCTATCTTCGTATTGTAGCTACCAATGGAAGATTGATAACATGGCGTGGTGGAAGAAGTTTGTGTCCTAGGAGTGGCTAGGACATTGGAATTCTATGCTCCCTATTCCACATTCTTAGAGTTTACTCTCATTGATTTCCTCTTGGATCTTTTTTTCGATCTAGGACTGGTTGGGGAATCAATTGATTCCCTTTGACACAATTGATTTGTTTGCAATGTTTGAGGGGCGTTACAAAATTGTTTTTCTATGTATCTGGCAAGTGTTGTCCAATCCACATTAACCAATTTGTTCACTGCCTCTAACCCCAATATGGAAGCCAATTCCTCTTTGTCTTTGTCAGTCTCATGTCCCTATATATATATTTAAATTATATTTCTTCTTTTAAATTTAGAAATAAAAAACTAAAAACTACAATTCCTCTTTATCTTTGTCAATCTCATGTCCCTATATATATATTTAAATTATATTTCTTCTTTGAAATTTTGAAATAAAAAACTAAAAAGTAAAATTCAAAGAAACAATGGAAACATTTACAAACCTATAAATTGACAATGAATTACTTCATTGTGGCCAGAGTCTGCAGACAATGCTTGCTCCTTCTATTGCTTGAAATTTTGAGGTGACCTAGGGCAAATTATTTTCATCCAGTCTCTGGAGGAAAATGAAGTACACACTGTCAGGTATGAAAGTTTTTGTCCAGTTTGTGGTATGAAAGTTTTGTTTTGTGGGCAAATATGTTCACTGGGTTTGCTTAGTGTTGATAACCTAGGGCAAATATGCTCACTGGGTTTGCTTAGTGTTGATAACCTTATCATGAAAACTCTTCATAATGCAATCTTGCATGAATTTGTCATGGCATTGATGACTATGGTGCGACTGGGCAAAACCAAGTAGTTTCTGCATTTATTTTCAGCAGTTGCTTAGTAGTGACCAACCCAATTCCTAGATTTTCCAAGCAGTTCACTATTTTCTTGATACCCAAGTTAGGGAAAAAATACAAAGGCATCCTGGCTTCGTGCTATAATATTTTGAGCCAAACCTCAAATGGGTAGGGTAAATTTTTTTGTTGGTTTCTCAAAGGTTTTATAATTTATAATGATGGGACAATTTAGAGGTTGGTTGGACAGGTTAGGCCACAAACCAGTTAACAATCACGAATTTAAATGCAATACAAAGAGCAGTAACAATTACAAATTCAACCAAGAAAAAAAAATTGTAACCTTACTTTTGGTGTCACAAACTAAATCAAATTTCTCATCAGTTGTTGGTAGCACCCTGCTCTCTTCCTTTGTGCAACATTTTTCCCTTTTTTGTCGTCTGATTTCTTCCTTCATGGGGGAAATTTTAATTTTTTTTGATTTTGATTTAGTAGTCGACGCTTTAGTCGGTGTTAGTTAATGCCAACTTTTACGTCAAATTTTGGCCATTAATGCAATTTGTTTGGGGTGCCTAAGGCAGCGCCAAGTGCACCTAATTCAATGCCTATCATTGTTGTGTATCACAAGATCCAAAGTGTTGGAAATAATTCCAACTCCTACCTTGCTTTTGTGACCACTGCTATCTCGTGGCTCCTTCATCAACTTAGTGCGGTAAAGAAATTTTTACCGTGGTCCCACAAGGTGCTTCATCCTTCTCAGTAGTAGTGAGGTGAAAGCTTATGTGGTGGCACGTGAGTCTTCCTTCTGTTCCTGGCAGTGTTGCAGTGACTCTCGTAAGTCTTCTACCATTAGCATGCGGTAGTGCGGTGACCACTACTGTCCTACAACTCCTTCATCAGCTCGGTGCACAGTAGAGCAGTTTTACCATGGTCCCACAAGTTGCTTCTTCCTTCTCAGCAGTAGTGCAGTGAAAGCTTCTGTGGCAACATTTTTATTCATAGAGGAGGCCATGGAGAGAGGGCATGGACGACATATAAATACTAATTTGCTAAGAGGAAAGTGGGTGGAAATAAATGAGACAACGAAATCTACAGATACAATAGAGGTAAGAAGAGAAAGCAACCTCAACCAAAGGAGGAAGGTGTTTATGAATTCACAAATGCTACAACATAGAGGAGATATCAATATGTCAAATATATGACTAAAGTGAGGTTTTGTGTTGGATAGCATACTTGTTGAAATATTATAATTGATGTACTAAACATTATTTACTATGCTGTGTATTATAGTGGTGAGACGAGGCCATGGCAACAAATCGTGTCATATCAAATGAGGACACAACAAATGAAGCGGGACATCAGGTACTCAAATTTTGACTTAACTTAGGAAAAAATGATTTGATGGAATTTTGTTATATGCCCATCTTTTTTCACAGTATTATTGAAATTTATAATGTATTATCCAATCTTGACATAAATTAATGCATGTTGTTGATTATTTTAGATGGAGATTGGAGCAAATGCAGAGCCTAAGAGTTCAACTTGCAAAAGAAGAAGATATATACGCAGACATGGACCTAAAACTGTTAAATCACGTAGATGATAGTGGGTGGAAGAGGATATGATAATGGATACTACAGACACAACAAATGATTGCACTGAAGAAGAGGTAGGTCAAGACTATAGTAAATGGGATTAATACTTTGAGAAAATTGTTGTTTGCGAATGTTCTATATGTCATGGAAAGAAACGATTCAAACGAGTGATTGTACAAAGACATTACATATATTATGAGATTCCAGTCGGTAGTAGGCCTCCTACAATCAATTAAAACCAAAGAATAATAAATGAGTGTGGATTGATGTTTTATAAACTATGTTTGCAAAATTGTGTTTTATTTAAATTATTGTATAAAAAAGGTAGTCTATAAAATAATGTTCCATTATTCAATTGATGTATATATGTTCATACAATTTATATTTTTATTTTTAAGCCATATTTGATTATATTTCTTTGAAATTGATACATTTATGATTCATCCAATTGTTGCCAAACATTAATAATGCTTGGGTTTGTTGATAGGTAGAAGATTTTGATGAACCACATACTAATACCCAAGATCCAACTGGGTTATTAAGATTTGGACGGGATGATCCAAACCATCCTTTAAACCATACTAGGGTGAGAAGAGCAAGATTGAAGAGAACACTACCACCTGAGAAATTTGAAGAGCTGATGAGAGTCGCATACACTGATGACATGCCACCTAGCCTTAATGATGATGATCATGATAGTGAAAATGCAGTGCATGAAGAAGGATTGAATGAAATGGTTATAGGTTTCTTTGGGGATGGAAACAATGATGATAATAATGATGACATGGTTGAAAATAACGATGATATCAGGGGTAATTACCACCAACATAATGTTGATGATAACAACATCAAAGACTCCATCAAGCAAGCAACAAAGACACCTGTGTTCGAATTGGGTGCAAGTAGAATCTCAAAACTAGCACATGCACATTAATATTATTAGAAATCAAGTCACTATTTGGTTGGTCAGACAAAGGATTCACTACCTACTGAAGTGAGTTGAAATCTATTTCTTACTTTGCATTGTCAATTGGTGTACATAATTCGTAAACATTCATCAACTTCATTTAAATTTAATTGAGGGGGTTTTAAAACCATATATTGTATATAAAGATTCCTAGTATAGATTGACATATCAAACATGTTCATCATAAGTCAAACATTCAATTGATTTAATCTCTGGAAGTCTTATAGGGCACTAAAAACTAAACTATTCCCTGAAGAGAATGTGTTGCCATCAAATTGTAGAGAGGTGCGTCTATTGTTGGTTGAGTTGGGGATTGAGTATAAGAAAATTCATTCATGTAAAAATGATTGAATTTTATATAGAGATGAATATCAAAACAAGGTAGAATGCCCTGTATGCAAAGAGAAGAGATATTGTACATATGTACAAGGTCCTATAGTTCCAAAGAAGGTTTTATGTCACATGCCAATTATACCTAGACTTCAACGAATGTTTCCTTGCAATTCACTAGCACAATTGATGGATTGGCATGCAAAAAATAGGAGTGAAGATGGATTCATGCGAATTCTGGCCGACTCCAAAGCAATGAAACACATAGAGGAAAAATGACCAACAAAATTCAAAGATGAACCCCATAGTATTACATTTGGTCTTGCAATTGATGGAGTGTTCCCATTCTCTTTCCTGAGCTCAAATTATAGTGTTTTGCCAGTCAAATTGATAGTATACAATTCTCCCCCATGGACGAGTGTTAGGAAGGAGCACCTTATGCTAACTCTCATTGTTCCAAGAAAACATCAAGTTAAAACCATGGATGTTTATGTTGCAACTTTTATTGATGAGATGCAACTGCTATGGAAAGGCATAAGAATATATGACATATCATGTCCTCCATCAAATAGGTCCTTCATGTTGTATGGTGTGCTATGTTGGACTATTCATGATTTCCCAGGACTTGGTGTTTGTTCTAGTAAGATAAAATATTTATGTATTTACACTCATAATTTATTTTCATCCCAACTTTCATACTTAGTTTTATACTTTTTTTTTATGTTATTAACATTACTTATTGAATTGCAGGGCTTCAAAAAAAGGGGATATTTGCATGTCCAAGATGTGTAGAACAATTTCAAGGGTGGTATTCTAAAGATCTACATAAATTTATTTACGCAAACAACAGGGTTTTTCTACCACTAGATCATAGGTTTAGAAATCGCCTGAAGAATCCATTTGATGGAAAAGTTGAAAATAGAGGCCCTCCCATGATTATGGGTCCAGGTGGTTGGCTTGAGAAGTATGAAGATGCTGAATTGAAAGCTTGGGAGGATTTTTTTGATTGGGGTGATTCAATTGAAGAACCAAATCAAGTTGTAGTTAATATGCCTGAAGGAATGAAAAGGAAATCCATATTTTATAAGCTCCCTCACTAGAAGGATCTATTAATATCTCACCTATTAGATCCTATGCAAATCTTCAAAAATGTCCTAGTTTCTATATTTCGACACATATCAAGCAAATAGGACACCTTGTCTTCGAGGAGAGATATTGCTCTTTCACATACCAAATTTGATAGAAAACATTTGTGGCCAAATAGGGAAAATGAAACATATGTAGAAGCTCCATGGATTTAAAAAAAAAGAGCTAGACCAACTAAAAAATGTCATCTGTTCAATAAGGACACCTACTGGCTATGGGTCATCATTAGCTAAAGCTTTTACAGTTGATGGACATAGCACAAGATTTAAAACACATGATTTTCATAATTTAATGAATGTATTATATATAAACATTTAACATTTACTGGTACCATTGATTAAGCACTAAATTTATTTTGATATTTTGTTGTGTGAGAAAAAATTATTAATGAACTTTTCATAAATGTGTTTGATAGCATATCATGCCATTGTCAATCAGGGGGGATTCTTGTCTTACAGTTGACTTAAGGAATGCCATAAGTTGATTGTCAACATTTACAAGGTATGTGGTTATATGAAATGTTCATGTGTGAGAGACATAGAGATATTATACTGCATTTTAATTTATGAATAAAGGTTCATACTAATTTACTATTCTTATATTAGGTGGGTGACCTCCAAGGAGATCCATGAATCTGAAGTGCCAAAGTGGAAGAAAGAAATTGCAGAAATTGTATGTGTATTCGAGAAGGAGCTCCCTACAAGTTTCATGGACCTACAAGTCCATTTAATTATACATGTAGTCAATGACATTGAATTGGCAGGTGTCGTATCAACGAGGTGGATGTTTTTCTTTGAGAGGTATATGAAAACTCTTAAAAGATATGTCTGACAAAAGGCACATCTGGAGGGTTGCGTGGCTAAAGGGTATGCATTGAATAAAGCATTTTTCTTCCTGTGTGAATTCCTTGGTAAGGATTATGAAGATGGCCCACACATCTGGGATGAAGAACGAGCATCAAATATTATTGATGGAGAAAAACCACAATCTAATGGTGTTGAAGTACAAATTAGTAAGTAAATTCACATCAGTGTGGTTGTTTTTCTTGCAATCATTAATTTACTCTATTTTTTATTTGTCAAATTAACATGACATTTGGAGTTTGAAATAAACATGTTGACATGTAATAGGTGTAGACAAAAGTTCTATACTCGACAAGTTCATTCTGTACCACATGGACTTTATGAACAAATGGATTGATTTGTATGATAAAAAGATAGAAGAAGTGTTAGAAGCAAGGAGATAGTTTAAGAGATCGAACCCAAGGAATACTCCACTTCCCACTCATCTGCTTGGGGAATAGGGTAAAATATTGCACACTAGAATGGGTTACTAAAAAAAATAAAAATCAAATAGAAGATGCAGGTACAAATTCAAACATAATAGAAGATGAAATCAACATGTCTAGAGGATGTGAAAGAAAGGTATAGTTGGAATTTTACAAGATGTTGTTTCCTTACAGTTTTGGGAGTATTAACTATTTTAATATTCGTCATTATATTTGTTTTCATTGAAATAAATGGTCTTTAATAGGTGAGGAAATATCCAGCAATGTGGGCATATGGTCAACATTATCGTGTAGAAAGTGTAGACGTAAAGAGATGATCATTGTGAGCAGGTATTTCTTTAACTCAAACAAGAAGCGGTAGTGATCATTAATCTAGATTAATTCATAGCTTATTGCAAATATATAAATTTTTTTATTAATCAATAAAATTGTTATAACATACGTCTAATATACGTATGTCATTCATGTGTAGGTATTTTTCTATGAAGATATTTTGGAACTGAAATGGAAATTTAGAGGTATTAATTAAATAAAAGTGATATTACTTAATTAATACGGATAAGGGGATGTTTAGATGAAAAGGGATAAATTTGGATAAATTAAGTGTCCAAATTTAGGTGTCTACATTTTTCCCCTCTTTGAGATGGTGTTACAAAGTAGCATCATTTCAAATAATAGTAAAATATAGAACCCAGAAGAAGGTGGTCAGATTGGAAAAGATGCCCTAGTCATCAACAAGGTGACTAGGAGGAAAGATGATGGGAGTGACGATGAAGGTTAGGGATGAAGGATGCCCCCTCGAGAGGACATGTGGGTTCAAGAGAACACAGGTGTGCTCACGAAATGGATGAGATGATGCAAGGGGTATATGAGGAAGATGATGCAAAGTGATGGGTAAGAAAGCATGAAAAGGTGACAGAAGATTGGGAGGGGAGAGTGATGAAGGATGAATGGATGGGGGTATTTTGATAGATGAGAGGATGGAGATGAAATGCAATCCAAATGCAATTTTCCATCTGTAGGAGCACTAATTTTTGCTATAGCAGAAGACATGATACGCCAAGGTATAAAGGAACAAGGCAACTTAGTGTCTAATGCATGAAACAAACACAACAAACAAGAAGGCTATCCCAACACCCCAAAGTCATGATGACCTTGGTCGGGCCAAGTATTGGGATAGCCACAAGCACACAAGGATGCCCTAGCATAACACAAGATCTCAGGGATCTTGGTGGGTACTACGTGGGACAATCGAGAAGATAACAAAGAGAAAAAGATCAAGATATGCCCCTATGTTGACCAGTCAAAACACACCATAATATGATGGATCATGGCGACCCTGACAAGTGATGATAGGGAGCTTAAATGATAAAAAAAGCCAAAATCATCAAAAGATCACAATCAATTTCAAACATCCTTTGTCATAGGATCAAGGGGATGGATGGGATTAATGAGGTTTGTTAGGAAGGATGCATCCTGTTGAGACCGATGATGGATACGAGACTAAAAGTTTGATATGATGTAGGATATTCAAAATTGATTAGATCTGATGATACTAGTGGATCTCATTTGTGAAGAACTAGCAAAAATAGGGCATAGCTTGACGACACGTCACAAGAGACAATACACAAGACAAAAGACTGACGCACCCTAAGGACCTAGGGGCTCGGGGGCCAATCAAAGATTATCCTTTCCTATGTGAAAGCATAGAGCCCTTGTAGTTCAATAAAAGGCTGACAACAAAACATGATGGAGACCTCGATGGATGATAAAGATAGAATGGAAAAAGGAGAAAAGTGGACAATGAAGATTGATGATAGATGATAAAAGAGCCCCGAGGGTGGATCAAATGATTGACCTTGTCTATGTGAAAGTGCAGTGGCAACATAGTTCGACAAAAGGCCAAAGAAACATGATGGATAAAAGATGATGAGATGACCAGGATAAGGACATAAAAAGATGGGACTGATACGATGAGACAGGATAGACCTATTGGATTGGATAAGATGATGGTGATGACACAAAGCTCAGGGATGGGATAGTTATCCAAATCATCAAAATGAATTGGAAGGATGATAGGATGGATAGATGAATGATGAGAAAGGATAGGAGATTGAAAAGATGTGCAAAAGAAGTAGAAGTGATGACGATAAGATAGATGACATGGGATTGTGTGGGGAGTAGCCTATAGCTAGATTCCAATGACAAGGGATTATGAGATGGAATGAGGATAGAGATAAACAGATAGGAATATAAGGATGGGGGGACAGAAGGGATGCTATGATGGATGGATAGGGTGATAAGGATAGGGAGGTTAAAAGGATTGTGTGGAGGGGTTTGGAAGATAAGGATGGGGAGGTGAAAAAGGATTAGTGGATTGAGGGATGAATGATATCTCCAAGGACTATGTCACAAAGGAAGAAGATGCCCCCACTCTAGATATGCCATATATAATGAGGCGTGATGGATGGAAGATGTGAAAATGAAGGAGATAACTGGAGGAGGATAGGATGGGTGACTAAGGGATACGATAAAGTATGTATGAAGGGAATGTATACCAAGAGGTGTCCAGAGCATGAAAAGATAGGTGCCCTTGTTTTTTATCAAGATCACAAGAAGGATGGAGGGACAGGAGATAAATGGGATATGATGGTAGGCTGCGTAAGATAGGTGGGATGGAGGAAAAGTATGTAGGGGATGTATAGTAGGAAGATGTGTGTGTAGCAGGAAGCATAGCGGATGGAGGGGATGCATATCAAGAAGTTGCCCCCAAGTGTGAAAAATGACAAATGGGGATTTACGAATGACGTCTATTTTCTAGGTTTTCATCATGGTACTTATCCAAGGCGCTTGTTTTCCAAGTTTTCACCATTGGACGAATTATTTCTCTTTACTTTTTTTTTGACTTTTTTGGATTTTTTTTTTTGACTTTTTGGATAACATGCAGAAGGAGATGGATAAGGATAGGGAGGTAGATAAGCGGATTTAGAAGACATATGACAAGGAGATGGATGAAGGACTCAAGCATCAAGTTTCATACAAGGTGTTAAAAGTCCATGTTCGAAGTCACTGTTAGAAATTGGTACAACCATATTAGGGTAAATGGATTATGCAAGAGAATGTATTAAAGGGACTCGATGGGGGAGATATGAAGGATAATGGATGGGATGTTGGAAAGTGTATGGATGGAATGATGGGGTGGATGTGTGATGGGGAGATGTGTTCAGGACCAACATTGGCACACGTGGTAGTGTATGTGAAAGAATAGGAGGCTTAATGGATGGAGAATGTGGGGATAATGGAGGAGATGGGATAGTGAATTTCGGGACATAAGGACCCAAAATAGATTTAGGAGATGTAGGATATGTATGATTGGCTTTTGGATTAGCAACTTTGGATGTTGTTATAGATGATTCATTTGAAGGCATGACATCTTTTTTCTTTGGGATCCACATGGTTTTGATTTTTGCTTTGGTGGGCCTTTGTGGCCTATGGATTTGATTTGAATTTTGTTTTTTCTTCTCTTCACCATGTCTTTTAAAGGGGACATGGGGAGCTTTAGATTCATGTGGATGGTTGGATTTATGCATTTTTGTTTTAACATTCAAAGTGATTTTAGTAGCAATGGGATGGGTGCAAGGAGATGGATGATGTGGAGCGATGGAGGTAGGATTGTGGGGATTATGTGTAGATGGAGGATGTTTAGGTATGTTCCTTTGTTGATCTTGATTAGGGGACATGTGAGAGGGATGTTTATGATGGATGACATGGATAGGTGATGAATGGATGAAAGGATGAATAGGATGAGATGGAGGAGGTGATTTTGGGATATGAGGGCCCAAAACAGATGTAGTGGGTGGAGGGACATAAGGACCCAAGATGGATGGAGTAGATGAGGGAGGAACATGGATGGTTGTTTTGAGGTGATACGATGGAGGAGGAGGGATGGCAACATATGATCTAGTGGAGCAATGGGAAGAGCTTATATTTCTTTTGGAAGAGGCTCGTTGAAGACATCTAGAGGTTGTATCAACATCTTTAGATTTTGAGTCTTGAGAAATATGTCTAAGACTTTGCATACATATTTATTCTTTGACTTGGATGGGCTCTAAAATACCTTGCTCATGAAGGCCTAAACCTTTTCTTTGATAGTTCATGTTCTTGAGCATTCGATCCATGATAGGATTCTTGTTATTCTAGAAGAATGATGTGAGTCCATTATTAGGTGGAGGATGATGGGTGGTATATATGCTTTGTTTTTCCTCTATAAGGAGACCACCATGGAAGAATGTGAGAGTACCAAGGGGATATACAAGCGGTGTGGGGATAGTAGGTTTAGGAAACGATGGGTGATCATGAGATGGAGATGATAGGATAACAACATCTTGATGGCTGGTATCAAGAGAGGGATTAGGTAATATGATAGGATTGAGATTTGTGGCAGTAGGAGATAAGGGATCATGTGATGGAGTGACAAAATCTTGAGTGACAAGGGGATCATGGGATGGAATGGATGGGGGATTATGATCTTGAGGTAGACTAAATGGGATGGTAGGGTCTTGATTTGGAGAAGGGGATATGTTGGTATGCTTTGGATAAAACTCATGGCATGACTCATCTTGTGTGGATGGCAGGATGACAAAGTGTTGGAGGGACTCTTCAAGTTGGGGAGATGGAAGGATGGAGGATTTGAAGCATTCATCGAAATGTATTTTAGTGATACTAGGGGTAGGAGAAGTGGATTGGATTTGGGTGTCTTCAATGGATTAGGTGGATCTAGGATTAGAAGATGGGTGTTCAATGGATTTAGTAGATGTGATGGTAGGAGATGGGGGCTCAGTGGATTTAGAGGATGTGATGGTTTCGATGGTTTGAACTGTGCTAGGGGTAATATCATCAATGATAGGTGTTGGGTGTAGAAGGGCCTCATCACTAATAACCATGGATGATGGGTTGGGATGGCATGATTCCACAACTTCAAGTGGTGGAGTTGGGGATGTCTTCTTTGTCATAAGTCCTTGGAGGACTTCTGGAGTGAGAAACTAGAATATTCTAGGCTAAGATGGTGTGGTAGGAGTGGATGAAGGATTATAGATTGGTGGGGGATTAGGACTAGGGATTGGTGGATTAGGATTAGATGGGGGAATGGGATTGGGTGCAGGACTGGGAATAAATGGGGGATTAAGATTAGATGAAGGGTTAAGATAGGGGTATTGAAATGGTGAATTAGGACAAGAGGATATAGATGGTGGATTGTAGTAAGGATATTTGGGTGGTGGATTAGGATGGGAAGATTGAGATGGCAGATTGAGATACAAAGATGTGGATGATGGATTAGGATAAGAAGATGTGGATGTTAGATTAGGGTAAGTTGATGGGGGTGTAGGTTTAAGATAAAAAGGTGTGGATGTGGGATTAGGATAGGTTGATTGGTATGGAGGATTAGGATAAGGGGACATGGATGGGGGATTGTGATAGGGATACTAGGATGGTAGATCAAGATAAGAGGATGAGGGTGTTCAATAAGAGGATGATGTAGATGAAGGATATGACAAATATGCAGATAGGGAAGGTAATGGATATCCCTTGGCAAAGGTAGCATAAGGAGCATGAGTAGGCATGGATGAATACATAACAGGGTAGTTGGAAGGGGTGATTGGATTTTGGAAAGCGGATGGAGAAAGTTTACTATCGATGATAACGTTACGGGGATCTATGTCATATTCTTCTTGATCAACAAGACTTTTGTTATTGCCGACGTAATTAGGGTTCCCTTGACTACTATTGATGGAGGATAAGGACTCATGATGATAAAAGGATAAATATGATGGATCAAATATTTTGGATGGAAATGGACTAAAGCTCGAGTCAGGATTTAGGTCAAGCTCAGATCGGGATTGGATTAAAGCTCAGATTAGGATGATTGGATGGTGTGATGGGATTGATTTTGATGATCGGATTTGATTACCAAAGGATGACTACGACACCAAATCTACTTCAAGATGGAAGTAGATTGATTGGGTCAAAAGTGATTGGATATGGATGTGATTTGATTAGATTGGATAAGTTCAATCGATAAGATGATTGATAAGATCAAATAATGGATTGGATAGGATGACGAAAGGGACTGTAAACCCCATTCAGAGATTACCCTAGGTGACTTAGGATACTGATTGATTGGATTAAAGGATAAATGGATGATTGTAGCATCGAATCCACTTTGAGATTGAAAGTGGATTGATTGGGCCAACGATGATGATTAACTTAGGAAAAATGACAATCCTAAGTAGATGTTGATGATGACGAGTAGATTAGACACTTTGGTCAATTTGGATAATAACCCAAATGAAGTTCAGGGTATTTGGATGGGGAAAACGATGATCTAATTGGAGGAATGAATGATAAAAATGGATGAATGAATACTCAAAATGAGTAAATGATTGATTAGAACAGATGAATGACTACTCAGAACGAGTAAATGATTGCTCACAATGGATGAATGATTCTCAAAATGAGAAGATGAAGGTTTGGAATAGATGAAAGATTACTCAAAATGAGTAAAAAATTGATTAGGATGGATGAACGAATGCTTGGATGGAGAGAAAGAATATTTGGTATGGATGAATGAAAGCTCAGAATGAGTAAACGATTGATCAAAATGGATGAACGAATGCTTGGATGGGGAGACTGACTCTCAGAAGGGATGAAAGGATGCTCAGAATGAAAAATGGGTATTCAAAACGAGTGAACAGATGATTGGAAAGGATGAATGATTGCTTGGAATGAGAGAACAAATGATTGGGGAGGATGAACAATAGCGCGACAGGAGAAAACGAATGATTGAAAACAATGAACGAATACTTAGATGGGGAAACTAACTCTTAGAATGGATGAATGATTACTCAGAATGAGTAAAAAAATGATTTGAATGAATGAACAATTGCTTGGATGGAGAGAACAAATGTTCAGTATGGATGAACGCTTAGTCGAAACAAGAGAATGAATGATTGAGGAGGATGAAGTATAGCTTGAAATGAGAGAACGATTGATTAGAATGGATGACTGACCCTCAGAATAGGGAGATGGAAACTCAAAATGGATGAACAATTACTCGGAACAAGTAAACGGATGACTAGAATGGGAAAATGGGTGCTCAAAATGACTGAATGGAAGGTGAAAATGATTGTTTGGAGGGCAGGTTCACCTGTACAGAAGGGTAGGTTCACCTGTATAGGAGAACGCCTGTGCAAGAGGTCAGGTATGCTTGTGCAAGAGGTCAAGTACACCTATGCAAGAGGTCAAGTACGCCTGTGGACTGAAGATTGATCAAAACTGACTGAAATAAGCTAAAAAAGGGGCTTATTCAGAGGTCAGGTACACCCCTGCAAGAGGTTAGGTTCGCCCTTGGAGGTCAGGTATGCCTATGGACAAATCTAAATGTGTTTTTTGGACAAAAGACCAAGGTAAAGGACCCAAAACACAACTCACAACATTCATAAGATAAGGTTGACTCGACTGAACAAAAACTTACTAGTTTCGCATAAAGAAGACAATTCAAATAGCACGATCCTAAATCTAGTAGAAATGGGTATGGCCAACAGAGTCTTCTATTCTAAGATGAACATGGTTGCTAGGGAGTCCTTGATATACACTCGGTACGCGAGGCCCAAACTATGAACACCAACTCGTTACAAGCGTGAGTTAGGAACCTTAACGAGATACTAAGGCTAGGACCAACTCTTCACGTCATCCCGTTGCTTTGCCTATTACGGTGAATTTGGATTAAGGTACAACTTTCGCTCTCCCCCCTTTATATACCCCGCTGGTATGCATGGTTGGAATCATCCCTTGGGGTGATGAAATCCCCAAGTAGGTCCTGCTAAGAAAAGTAAAAGGGTGACTTAAAGGACTTGGTAAGCTACAATTTCTTATCACCCAGGATTGCCAAATGGCGCAAGGGGATTGGATATGTCAAATAGCTTACCAACAAGCACAACACATAAGGTAAATTGAAACCCCTAGTTAAGCTATGCGCTTAAGTTATCAAGAAACAACAAGCAACAATTGATAAATAAATAGCCCTGAAACTTGTTAGTGATTTTTTTTCTTGTTCCTTACCAAATGCTGATTAGATGCTTGCACAAACACAAACATCACACATTAGGGGGTTAAAAACACTCAAAACAACCAAAAAAAGTGCTTAAAATTTAGTTTTTACCTTCTGGACAAAGTTGTTTTTGATCAAGTTCTCCTATCTATTAGGTCAGGTACGCCCTTGGAGGTTAGATACGCCCCTGAATAGGTTAGATTCACCTGTCTGGGAGGGTAGGTTCTCTGTACAGGAGGGCAGGCTCACCTGTCTAGAAGGGCAGGTTCGCTTGTACAAGAGGGCAGGTTCGCCTGTCTAGGAGGTCAGGTTCACCCCTGAAGGTCAGGTATGCCCCTGGACAGGTCAGGTTCACCCCTAGAGGTCAGGTATGCTTGTCTGATAGGTTGGGTTTGCCCCTCTACAACCTGCACCTGCAAATAGTGAAAAAAATAGAAAATGTGAAAGAAGAGGACCCGTTTGTGGGTCCCATCGGGCATGCCAAAAATGTGACCAAGCAAAAAATACTGTTCCAGAAATGAGCAACAACAATAAACGTGCAAGAAACAATAGAAATGCCTAACACCTCAAAGTTAACCTAGTTGGATTCAAAAACAAAGTAAAGATAACAAAAAAAAGTTGATTTACCTTATCTTGAATCGATCCTTTGGTTGGCCCTTGATGGTTGTGTAGACACCTAAATTTGGACACTTAATTTATCCAAATTTATCCCTTTTCATCTAGACATCCCCTTATCCATATTAATTAAGTAATATCACTATTATTTAATTAATACTTCCAAATTTCTTCTAATCCCTAAGGTATCTATTTAAATAATTAAATGCCTTCCCCCTTTCATCAAACGAATTAAATAAATGACATTTACTTAATTCCTCATATGTCACATCCCTTTTTTAATCCTAATTATTCTCCTAATCTCATCATTAGGGATGTGCACATGCCTAATCCTTGATTAGAATGTGTCACATCCTCCAACTTTTGTAAGTTGGCTTCTAATCTCTCTTAGCCACCTAACCCTCCTCTAATCCTTCATTAACTAGCCTAATCAACCTCTCAAGGAATTTTTAATTCCTTTTATCCTTTGAAGGAATATTAAATTCCTTTCTCTCTTCCCCATGTGATTTTTGACTTGAGACATCAAGCCACATGTGAATTCTCCATAATCTCCCACTTGCCTCTAATATGTCATTAATTTGTCTAATCAGGTACTTGCACAACCTTAATCACTTGATTAGATCCCCATATCATTTATGAAATGTGTCCTAAATCAACCCTATTAAATGCTTTCTCTTTTTGGAGAAGACACCCCTTTCCCCATGTGAATTTTTAATTCACATTTAATCCCCTAATGCATTTCAAGGAATTTTAAATTCTCTCTCATTCCCATGTGGATATTGGAGGAATTTTTAATTCCTCACGTCCTCTCACCCACATGGGGACAAGGACCTCCTTTATGAGGAGATCTTGTCCAAATCCCAATGTACTATATAGTACCTCCATGTCATGTACTCCCCTTCCACCTCATTTACAAATCATCTTTTTCAAGCCACTTTACATGCCACATGTCAAGATGTGAGGGCTTGTGAGTCCTCAACCCACCATAGCCCTACATCTTGGCCATTTCTCTAGAGAATTCAAAATTCTTTATAAGTACCCCCTATTTTCTCTCATTTTAGAGAGATCATTTATGTTAGCCAAACTCTTGTAAAATTTTCTCTTGAGCCATACTTAGCCAATTCTCATACTTGCATCCATTTTCACTCATTTTCCATCCTCATCTCATCTCATAGTTTGCATCTCTTTCCACCAAAGGAGCATACAACATCAAATATCGAAGGGCCAACGAAAGGATCGATTTAAGTCAAGGTGAATCAACTTCATTTGTTATCTTTACTTTTTTTTTGAATCCAACTAGGATAATCTTGAGGTTTAGGGTGTTTATAGTTGTTATTTTCATTCTTTTGTTTGCTGCTCATTTTCTAACAAGTATTTTCACCCTATCACAGGTTGATTTTGTGTATGCTCCTTGGATGACAAAAGATGTTGATATGAGATGCAAGATGGATGAGAAATGAATGAAAATGGTATGATGGATGTAAGGAATGCAAGTTTTTAGCTAAGTATGAATCAAATGAAAATTTTGCAAGAGTTTGGTTAGCACAATGATCAACCCCCCAAATGAGAGAAAAGAGGGAGTATTTATAGAGGAAGTTGAATTCTCTAGAGAATTCAATGGTTGAGATTCATCCAACAAGGCCAAGATGTAGGGATATGGTGAGTTGATGACTCACAAACCCTCACATCTTGACATGTGGAATGTGAAGTGGCTTAGAATGGTGATGTGTAAATGAGGTGGAAGGAGGGTACATGAGGTGGAAGAAGGACAAGTACCTTGAAAGTACATTGAGAGATGAGAAGATTCCTTGGAGGAATAAAAAGTGAATTTAAAATTCACATGATTGGGGAATCTTGTGGATAAGACAAGGTTCCAAAGGGAGAGGTAGAAAGTACCTTGGATAAGACAAGGTGCCTAAAAAGGTAAGCACTTGTCACATGCGACTTGATGTGACAAGTCAAAGATTCTAGAAGATGCATGGGAAAAGGGGAAGATTTCACATGTGACTTGATGTGACAAGTCAAAGATCACATGGGGAAGAGAAAAATGATTTTAATATTCTTTGGAAGGATAAAAGGAATTAAAAATTCTTTGGGAGGTTGATTAGGCTAGTTAATGATGGATTAGAGGAGGGTTAGGTGGCTAAGAGAGATTAGAGGTCAACTTACAAAAGTATAAGGATGTGACACATCCTAATCAAGGATTAGACATGTACACATCTCTAATGATGAGATTAGTAGATGGATTATGATTAGATAAAAATGATGGAGGATGTGACATATGAGGAATTAAATAAATGTCATATTTATTTAATTCATTTGATGAAAGGAGGATTAAAGAGATAAGTTATTTAATTATTAATTAGATACCCTAAGGATTTAGAGGAATTAAGGAATATTAATTAGATAATAGTAATAATACCTAATTAAAGCGAATAAGGGGATGTTTAGATGAAAGGGGATAAATTTGGATAAATTAAGTGTCCAAATTTAGGTGTCTACAAGATGATGTTAAAGAAGACAACAATATGGATGGTATAGAAAATGATGATCCAAATACATCTGGTAACAATATAGATGGTCTATAGTTAAATTTCAATGATGATGAAGATGATGCAGGTTAAGATGAGGATGATGATAATATTAAATAAACGAAAAAACATATGAAAATTGACAATGATACACTGGATGACATTGTAGCAGACAATAATGTTAATGACCAAGACTTCTAAATTTTTATAATTATTTGCAATCCATGTTTAAAAAAGGATGATTCTTATGGCCTAAACTTTGAAATGCTTCAGTAATATTATGTTGTACTTGGATAACTGAAAACCTGTTTTATTCTCCTAGCAAGTTTTTTTTATTTTCCATTATAATTCTAGACCAAAAAACATTTGCAGGGATGACCTTTTACACCATTCTTAATTTGTATGAAGTTCACGAACCTATTGTCAAGCAGTAAATTCCTTTTGTAGACAGGAAATGTAAAGGCTTCATTTAAGAAAAGATAAGTATAAGTCTCTTTCTGAGGGTAATCCACATGAAAAAAGTAAAAAGCACATAAAAAACAATTGTACAGTAGAAAATAAGATTCGATTAGTTGTCTTATTTCACTTGCACACTTATCTGAAAGACATAGGGTATTCACCATACATTTTTCTTGACAAAGCAAACATGTGCTTTCATTTATTTTTACTGTATATCTCATAAGTGAAATTGTTGTTACATAATGATGCACTGAGAAAATAATATATACAAAAAATGCAAAGAAAATGTTTAAAATTTAACATGCAACCTACTGTGCTGCATTGAAAGGAATCAAGATTAACTAGGACAAGAAATAAAAATAAAATTTTGATGATTGTACTTAAAAGTGAGTAGGATATGAAAGGTGTGGACAATGATGGTGCTAAAATTGAAAACCCTAATTGTGATGACATTAATGTTTTATGTCATTAGAGATAAAGAGCACATACAATTTTATATACATAGAAAATGAAGGTTTGAATCTAGTAAACTGAAAATGTAAACAATGTAAAAATTTTCCTTAAACAATAATTCACATACTCACTTACAAAAAAGGGTGAAGCATTTTTTATTCAAACTTTGTTTCCTTTAATAGACATAAAAATTAAATAATATTTACAAGTACAAGAATATATACATTGTTTCATAGAAAATAAGGAATGTTTCATAGAATATACAAGTACAAGAATATATACTAAAATATTTACAAGTACAAGAATATATACACTATTTCATAGAATATATACACTGTTTCATAGACTTCTAAATTTTCAGAGTTATTTGTAATCTATTGGGTCTCAAAAATGCAGGTTTTTAGACCATAAGATGGTTCCAATCTCTAAGAGGACTTTAATCCTTAATATGATACAATTAAAGTAAATTAGTTGAAAGGAGTTTAATTCACACCTAACTAGAAACCAATCAAAGCATCCACATAGTAACAACAAATGTGCCTTGATAAATCTTGTAGATTTAAACAACTTGAAAAGACCACTTTTGTAGTACCCCTCCATTTATGCTTATGCTTTTTGCTGTTATGTTTTCATACTATTAGACTATGATATTTTGTTGGATATTTTGATCGCTGGTTTTGATCGACAGTGGATTTATTTTGTGACATGATGATACTTTGTTTGGTGTTTACTGATTTTAGTTATGTTTTGAGATAGCGTAGATGTTTACTTTCAGTTGATTATTGATATGTATATGGTTATGATGGACTAACAATTATTTATTTCGTCAGTTTGATGTGACGTGTATTGGTGTGGAGAACAGAATTATATCTCTCGCTTGCGAGTGCCCTGTGATATCTGTGATTTTCTTCGCACGGTGTGTCTGTTTAATGTTTTATTTATATATATTTGTATACATGTTATTGCTTGGTTGCAGGAATTGCAGGTACATGACACCGACTCCACCTGGGTACTCAAGTCTGAGTGTGTCAAGACTCAACAGAAATGTTGATTGGGAGATAGTAGTTTGGTTTACCCTAGTCTAATCTATAATCCTGGTCTTAGTACATTGTCAATTTTAGTCTGAGTCTAGGTTGTCTTGTACTTTCTGTTTAGATAAATTTGTTGAAAAGAGAAATGTTAATTTTAAATAATAGTTTATTATATTTTGTTTGCTGATATTTAAATTAATTTATAAATGTTGAAGAAATTAGTGTTTGTTATTTAATTAATTAATTAGCTTATTTGGTTAAATGGTTTGATCTAAAAGGATTAAATTATTTAATTAAATAAATAAATAAATTAAATTAAATTGTTTTAAAAATTAAGTGTGAAAATAGTTTATTTGAAAATTAAATATTATTTGGGGAGAAGGCATTTGAATTGTTAATTTAAATAAATAAAATAAATGCATGTGAATTGAAATTTAGTTTTAAAATTTAAATTAAATAAATTATTGCATGCAAATTTGAAAATGGGAAATTTGCCGAGAAGTGGTGGGGAAGATATTTTACAACCACTTCTTGACATGTGTGTGAGTGTAATAATTGCTTACGGTTGTTGAAAATTTGTTACGGAGGATAATTTGGATCTCGGGGAAAATTACAGACGTTGTCTTTTTCATTCACAAGAAATTGGTTTTGGGCTCTGTAAAAATTCTTGGTTTATGCTTTTTGATACTCTATTGCAAATTTGTGGAAGATCTTTGGTTTTATGGTTGTTATCTAGAATTGCATCTCGGGAAGAAATTGGAAGGTACAGGCAACAAAGGCAACAAAAGCTTTTCTTCACCAGTAAGCAAAGGAAATCAGGTAATCCTCTTGTAAAATTTATTTTATTTGTTTTGGAAAGGAAAGCTTCTGTAGATATTGTGTTATGTGAATTTTGATGGCTTCAGAAAACATCTATAGAAAAAATCTCTGTAGAAAATATTTGAAATCTTTATGAAGAAATTACTTGTTTTAGGAAATTGAAAACCTAGAGAAGTTTGTAAATTTTTTTTCCAATTTCCCCTATGAAAACCCTGAAGAAATTTTTTTAACTTCCCAGAAGATATTACTGTATATTTTATTGTTAAAAAAGAAATCACTGTAACCTGTAGAAAGTTCTTATTTCTTTAAAAAAAAAAAAACCTCTATGTAATATATATATATATATATATATATTATCATAGATATATATATAAAATTATAAATTGGATTGTGAAAATATCTATTTTTTTAATAATAAAATTGAGTTCTTATGCCGTACGGGCGAGATTTATTATTGAAAACTTCTTAAATCGCGCATTTTAAATTATGCTCGCTGTACGGTGAATTAAAAAAAAATTAATAATTTTTTTTTTGCTAGGGTTTTAGGGAAGGGCCGAAGCCCTCCCCATACCCCACGGGGGCAAGCACCGCCATGGCAGTGGCCGCGTACAGCAGCCGTTGGCTGCTGGGCATAGCCACGGCAATGGCCGCACTCTCCCCATAGGGAGCCGCGGCCAGGGCTGCGCCCTTATATAAGTATTGTTAGTTTTAAAATTAAACAATGGAAATTTTATTAAGCATTTGTTTAGTGAAAAGTTTAATGCGATTTAATTTGGTTTTATTTATGATTTCGGATTATATTAATAATCGTATTATATATATATATATGTATATATGTGATAATGAATATGTATGTATTTTAATAAATATAATTATTTGTATATATATATATATACATATATATATAATTATATTTATTAAGGTAGGAGATTAATTTTAATATTTTAAAGATGTATAAAATGTTTTCTTTAAATAATATTGCAAGTGAATTTTGGATTATTTGAAAGTAAATTTTATTTGAGTTAATTTAATTTCATGCAAATAATACTGCTTGAAAGGATTTAGTATATCCTAAAGTAGATGTGTTATCTTATTTCAATTTGCTTTAAAACTTGTTCTTTGTTGGGAAAATTGGGAAAGTATCAAATAATGTTCAAGTCTTCCAAACTAAATTAATACCCTGGGGATTCTGATTGTTAAGTTGAGTTTATGTGTTGACTAAGTTGTGTACATGATATTAGCTTGGTACTTAGATACCTGATCTTTGTGAACATGCATATTGATGTTTATTATGAATGGTGTTGAAATTGTCTGATGTATGTTGTACACCTTGTAAACCTTAGTCAGAGAATATAGAATCCTTTGTTATGTTTAGGGGAGTGGCTTTTTGTAAGGGCTGACACACAAAGTGGTGTTAGGGTAACTTACAAAGAGTTAGTAAGTCAGTGAAAACTAAAGAACATAGTAGTTAGATTGAAAACTTTTAACAAGATGCTTATGCCTCACTTATTGACTCTTGAGCTACTTCAGTTTTGAGTATAAGATGAGAAGGCTTGGAATGGAAAATCAGTGTCTTGTTCCTTTAAAAGACATTCGATTCCACAATGAGTTGCAATGGGGCCGGGTTTCGTAAGAGGTTACCAGGGTAACCCAAGGATTGGGGGCCGGAACCTAGGAAGAAACACCAGCGTAACCTTTACAACATTGTGATGACACTCCACCTAGAATAACAGTAAATCTTGTGTATGTAATACATTCAATTGTCAAAATCTGGAAGCAATGTAACCATTAGTTTGTTATGTACTAGTGTCTAGGGTTAGTAGATTAGGTCTAGGTAACCTTATTACTATCTCCTAGCACGGGGGGTGGACCTACAGGTACCACATGGTTGGGTGGAATGTGCACCTTACTCCATTGGGTCCCTAGTTTGATCACAACATCGAGAGCTTCAAGGATGGAGAGCTCACGCTTGGAAACTTATGTGTATTTCAACATTGTTTATTGTAAAATTTGTATTTTAAAAACATCCCTCAAATTGTTTATGAGGTGAACACTTGTAATTGTAATTTTTATTGAACTACCTCATCAAGATGGATGAGTATTGTATATGTGATTAATTGCAATGTAAGAAAACAAATTTGTACTTTATCATGTTATCTTGAATGGTAATTTCAATGTTATGCAATGTTTATTTTTATGTTATTAATATGTGCAATGCGAAATACTTAAGTCACTTATGGAAACTCAAAGTAGTGTAACGTCGCATAGCTTAATGAATGTATGCAAGTAATTAACTTAATAATTAAACTTTAAAAAAAAAAATTATTACACTTTTATACACTATTGCAACATTCTTAGGCTATTAAGACGGGGCATTACAGATTGGTATTAGAGCAAAGGTTACAAACACTGGACGCTCTGGGTAATCGCGAGCCCATTAGGTTGACCTAGTATGTAGTGTCACAACTGTTAGCCTTGGTTGAATAGTATCTAAGACTCGTTATTGTTATGTGTAGGAACATGCCTAGGAGAGGAGGAAGAGGTCGTGGTAGAGGTCTAGGTGGAGGCCGAGGGCCAATCGCTCAGGTTACTCCCCCTCCTAGCCCTCATCACAGTGATCAGGCAGAATAGTTGGGTCAGAGAAATGAGGGATAGAATCTCGAACAGTCAACAGTAGAGGGTTCTTTGATATGTCCACTATTAGAGGAGGTCCTAGCTTGTCTTGGACCTAGATAGGTAGATGAGCAGGAGGTTGTTAGAGAGAGAGATAGATCTCCTAGGAGAGTAGATGATACAACACATCAGGATGCTATCATTGCTGGTCATATGAGGGATTTACTGAGGGCATGCCCTCCTACCTTTGATGGTATAGGAGGTGGCTTAGAGGCTGAGACCTGGCTACTAGATTTGGGTAGATGCTTCGCCATGCACCCATACGATAGCAATACCCGTGCCAGATGCGCTATTATGCACTTGAGAGGATTCACCTCTACTTGGTGGTGCCTAGAGGAGCAGAAGCTCCACTTGGATATAGGATCAGTGTCTTGGGAGATGTTTCTCAAGAGGTTTAGAGCACGGTTCCTATCAGAACACTGGAGGTAGCGTAGGGCCGACGAGTTCCATGATCTACGTCAGTTAGCTCTTTCTGTAGAGCAATACGAACATAGGTTCTATGAACTCAAGCAGTATGTTGGTATTGGCGACGATGAGCCTATGCTAGTACAACACTTTATCAGGGGTTTAAACACCCGCATCAGTGGTGGTGTCTGAGTCTTTGAGCCAAAGACTATGGAAGCCGCGGTGGAGAAGGCTCGCATTGTAGAGGAGAACCTTGTTATGGCTTTAGGTGGGCACACAGGAGTGCAGATTGGGAGTGCTCTTGCAATAGGTTTTAGTCCATGGGGTGGATAGGCACAGATAGGTGGTTCCTCCAGGAACCAGCAGACACCCACAAAGGGTGGGCAGCAACAACAACAACAAACACCTCAAAATAACAATAACCCTCAACCACAACAACAAAATAATCCTGAAACAGGAAAGGGTCATAACTGGTGGCGCAACAAGCGCAATAGGCAGGATCAGCCTGCGCAGAGTGCTCAGTCTACTGTCAGTAGGGGTAGTTTTCAGCAATCCAATGCACCTTCGGGTGGCAGAGGATTCGGCAGAGGCAGAGGCACAGGTTGTTACTCATGTGGGCAGCAGGGACACATTGCTAGGCAGTGTCCGATGAGAGGTTCTACTGGTTTTGGGCCTCGACCTATAGTTTCAGAGCCTACGGTGGGTGATGTAGGATGATCACATACAGTATATGCTGTGGTTAATGACCGCCAAGCTAATCACCAGAACACAGTGGCCGAGACTTCACGTAAGTTACATGGTGTTAGTGTTTCCATTCTTTTTGATTCCGGAGCCACTGACTCCTTTATTTCACCGACCATGGTTGACCGTTGTGGTCTTATGGCGATAAAGCAAGGTGGTAAGTGGCAAGTTGAATTTGCCTCAGGGGTGAAAGTAGCAGTAGAAAACTTAGTACATAATTGTGAACTTAAAATTGGTACATTAACTACCTTAGTTGATTTATATGTTACGCCTTTAGGATCGTATGATATAGTTTTAGGTATGGATTGGCTAGCATCTTATCATGCTGTAATTGACTGTCGACTTAAGGTAGTTAGTTGCATTAATGATTTAGGTGAGAAAGTGGAAATCGTAGGTATTCAAAGACCTATCTCTTTGCGGATGATGTCTGCTATGCAATTAAAGAGATGTCTGCGTTAGGGATGTCAACTGTTTGCAACAACAGTTACTGATTTGGAAGAGGGTGAGAGTCAAGAGGTATCTCTTGATGATCATCCTATTCTTAGGGAATTCGTGGATGTGTTTCCCGATGACATTCCTGGAATGGGATATTGACTTTAGAGTTGACCTAGTTCCTGGAGCTAAGCCTATATCTAGAGCTCCTTATAGAATGACGACTCAGGAGTTAGAGGAACTTCGTATTCAGTTAGAGGAACTTTTAGAAAAGGGATTTATTCGTCCAAGTGTTTCCCCTTTGGGAGCACCTGTGATCTTCGTAAAGAAGAAGGACAGATCTCTTAGGCTGTGCATTGACTATCGTCAATTGAACAAGGTTACAATTAAGAATCGTTATCCTTTGCCTAGAATCGATGATCTTTTTGATCAAATTAAGGGAGCTAATGTGTTCTCTAAAATCAATTTGAAATCTGGTTATCATCAATTGCGAATAGCTGAAGCATACATCCATAAAACTGCTTTTCAAACTCATTATGGGCACTACGAATTCACAGTAGTACCGTTTGGGTTAACGAACACACCATCAGTATTTATGAGTTTAATGAATGGTGTTTTTCGTACATACCTTGATTGCTTTGTCCTGGTATTTCTTGATGATATTTTAGTTTATTCGAGAAACATGAAGGAACATGAAGAACACTTGAGACAGGTTTTGCAATGTTTAAGGGAAAATCAATTGTATGCGAACTTGAAGAAGTGTGACTTCTTTCAAACTGAGATAAAATACCTTGGACATGTGATATTTGGTAAAGGTATTGTTGTGGATCCTTCAAAGATCCAAGCTATTGTAGATTGGCCCGCACCAACTAATGTAGGTGAAGTTCGTAGTTTTATGGGTCTAGCTTATTACTATAGGCGGTTTGTAGAGGGATTTTCTAGAATCGGTCATCCTATTACTTCTCTTCAAAGGAAAGGGAAGAAGTTTGTTTGGACAAAACAGTGTCAATTGGCTTTTTAGACTCTTAAAGAAAAGTTGACTAATGCACCTATACTCATTGTTCCTGATCCTACTAAGGATTTCGTAGTATGTGCAGATGCATCCTTAGAGGGTTTGGGAGTAGTTTTGATGCAAGATGGGCGTGTGGTTGCTTATGAGTCTCGTAAACTCAAAGATCATGAATTAAACTATCCTACTCATGATCTAGAACTTGCTGCAGTTGTGCATGCATTAGTTCAATGGAGGCATTTCCTATTAGGTCATCATTTCAAACTTCATACTAATCACCGTAGTCTATAATACATCTTTACACAACCTAACTTGAATGCTAGGCAGAGACGGTGGATGGAGTTCTTGTGTGAGTATGATTTTGATGTAAAATATGTTCAAGGAAAAGAGAACGTAGTGGCTGACGCTCTTAGTCGTCGTAGACATGAGATCTCTGCTACTACTCTTGAAATAGATTTGAGAGGTCAAATAGTAGCTGCACATCCTACTGATAGATTATATCAGGAAGTGAGATCAGAGATTGAATCGGGTAGACCTTTGGAAGGTCGATTTGCAGGTTATGTCTTAGAATCGGATGGTATATTACGACACTTAGGTCGTATTTATGTACCACATGTTGAGAGTCTTCATACATTAATTATGATTGAAGCTCATCGAGCTCCGTATTCAGCTCATCCAGGAGTCAAGAAAATGCATGCTGATCTTCGACAATTGTATTTCTGGCCTGGTATGAAACGTGATATTGCTGATTATGTATCAAGATGTCTTGAATGCCAGTGAGTTAAAGCTGAGCATCAACATCCCACTGGATTATTGCAGCCACATCTCATTCCTGAATGGAAATGGGATATTATATCTATTGACTTTGTTGTAGGGTTACCTACGTCATCACGTCGACATGATGCCATTATGGTAACTGTTGACCAATTGACTAAAGTAGCTCATTTCTCTCCTGTACGATCATCTTATAATGCTTCATCCGTAGCTAGGATATTCATGGAGGATATAGTTAGATTACATGGGATTCCTCGTAGGATTATATCGGATAGAGATCCTATATTTACTTCAGCCTTATGGACTTCATTACAACATGCTTTAGGTACCCAGTTGAACTTTAGTTCAGCGTATCATCCTCAAACCAATGGACAAACGGAAAGAGTTAACCAAATATTAGAGGATATGCTTAGGATGTACGTAATGGACCAGCAATCACATTGGGAGGATTATTTGTATTTAGTAGAATTCACTTACAACAATGGATATCAGAGTTCCATAGGTATGCCACCATTTCAGGCACTATACGGTCGTCCTTGTCGAACTCCCCTTAGTTGGGATCGACTTGAGGATAGAGTGTTACTTGGACCTGAAATGCTTCAAGATATGGAGCAACAGGTTGACCGTATTAGAGAGCATTTGATAGCAGCTCAGGATAGGCAAAAGAAATATGCCGCATAGGATAGACCGACATTTTGCTATTGGTGATAGAGTGTTTCTTCGAGTGCGACCACGAAAGAGTCCAATCTGTTATGGAAAAGGCTCTAAGCTTGCACCTCGTTTCATTGGGCCATTCGAGATTTTAGAGAGAATTGGTCCCGTGGCGTATCGACTCGCCTTACCACCCAGTTTGACTCGTATTCATGATGTTTTTCATGTATCAGTTCTTAGGCCATATCATCCTGATATATCTCATGTACTTGATTGGAATGCTTTACAGGTAGAGGACAGGCAGCTGGCTTTGGAGCCCATGGCCATTCTATAGTGCCGGACACTCGGTCTCAGGGGTCGAGACGTTGATCAGGTGAGGGTCTAATGGGATCCTAGCTATGAGGCTTCTGCTACCTACCAGGAGGATGCGACATGCATGAGGGAACTTTATCCCTATTTGTTCACAGGCTTTCAGGAGCAAGCCTGATCCTAGGGGGGAGGATGTAGTACCCCTCCATTTATGCTTATGCTTTTTGCTGTTATGTTTTCATACTATTAGACTATGATATTTTGCTGGATATTTTGATCGCTGGTTTTCAGCGACAATGGATTTATTCTGTGACATGATGATACTTTGTTTGGTGTTTACTGATTTTAGTTATGCTTTGAGAGAGCGTAGATGTTTACTTTCAGTTGATTATTGATATGTATATGGTTATGATGGACTAACAGTTATTTATTTCGTCAGTTTGATGTGACGTGTATTGGTGTGGAGAACGAAATCATATCTCTCACTTGTGAGTGCCCTATGATATCCGTGATTTTCTCCGCACGGTGTGTCTTTTTAATGTTTTATTTATATATATTTGTATGCATGTTATTGCTTGGTTGCAGGAATTGCAGGTACATGACACCGACTCCACCTGGGTACTCAGGTCTAAGCGTGTCAAGACTCAACGGAAATGTTGATTGGGAGATAGTAGTTTGGTTTACCCTAGTCTAATCTATAATCCTAGTCTTAGTACATTCTCAGTTTTAGTCTGAGTCTAGGTTGTCTTGTACTTTCTATTTAGATAAATTTGTTGAAAAGAGAAATGTTAATTTTAAATAATAGTTTATTATATTTTGTTTGCTGATATTTAAATTAATTTATAAATGTTGAAGAAATTAGTGTTTGTTATTTAATTAATTAATTAGCTTATTTGGTTAAATGGTTTGATCTAAAAGGATTAAATTATTTAATTAAATAAATAAATAAATAAAATTAAATTGTTTTAAAAATTAAGTGTGAAAATAGTTTATTTGAAAATTAAATATTATTTGGGGAAAAGGCATTTGAATTGTTAATTTAAATAAATAAAATAAATGCATATGAATTGAAATTTAGTTTTAAAATTTAAATTAAATAAATTATTGCATGCAAATTTGAAAATGGGAAATTTGCCGAGAAGTGGTGGGGAAGATATTTTACAACCACTTCTCGACATGTGTGTGAGTGTAATAATTTCTTATGGTTGTTGAAAATTTGTTACAGAGGATAATTTGGATCTCAGGAAAAATTACAGAGGTTGTCTTTTTCATTCACAGGAAATTGGTTTTGGGCTATGTAAAAATTCTTGGTTTATGCTTTTTCATACTCTATTGCAAATTTGTGGAAGATCTTTGGTTTTATGGTTGTTAACTGGAATTGCATTTCGGGAAGAAATTGGAAGCTACAGGCAACAAAGGCAACAAAAGCTTTTCTTCACCAGTAAGCAAAGGAAATCAGGTAATCCTCTTGTAAAATTTATTTTATTTGTTTTGGAAAGGAAAGCTTCTATAGATATTGTGATATGTGAATTTTGATGGCTTCAGAAAACATCTGTAGAAAAACTCTCTGTAGAAAATATTTGAAATCTTTATGAAGAAATTACTTGTTTTAGGAAATTGAAAACCTAGAGAAGTTTGTAATTTTTTTTTCCAATTTCCCCTATGAAAACCTTGAAGAAAATTTTGCAACTTCCTAGAAGATATTATTGTATATTTTATTGTTAAAAAAAAAATCACTGTAACCTGTAGAAAGTTCTTATTTCTTTAAAAAAAAAAAACCTCTGTGTAATATATATATATATATATATTATCATAGATATATATATAAAATTATAAATTGGATTGTGAAAAGATCTATTTTTTTATAATAAAATTGAGTTCTTACCCCGTACGGGCAAGATTTATTATTGAAAACTTCTTAAATCGCGTATTTTAAATTACGCTCGCCGTACGACGAATTAAAAAAAAAATTAATAATTTTTTTTTTTGCAGGGTTTTAGGGAAGGGCCGAAGCCCTCCCTATACCCTACGGGGGCGAGCGCCACCATGGCAGTGGCCGCGCACAGCAGCCGTTGGCTGCTGGGTGCAGCCACGGCAATGGCCGCACTCTCCCCACAGGGAGCCGCGGCCGGGGCTGCGCCCTTATATAAGTATTGTTAGTTTTAAAATTAAACAATGGAAATTTTATTAAGCATTTGTTTAGTGAAAAGTTTAATGCGATTTAATTTGGTTTTATTTATGATTTCGGATTATATTAATAATCATATTATATATATATATATATATGTATATATGTGATAATGAATATGTATGTATTTTAATAAATATAATTATTTGTATATATATATATATATACTAATATATATATATATATAATTATATTTATTAAGGTAGGAGATTAATTTTAATATTTTAAAGATGTATAAAATGTTTTCTTTAAATAATATTACAAGTGAATTTTGGATTATTTGAAAGTAAATTTTATTTGAGTTAATTTAATTTCATGCAAATAATACTGCTTGAAAGGATTTAGTATATCCTAAAGTAGATGTGTTATCTTATTTCAATTTGCTTTAAAACTTGTTCTTTGTTGGGAAAATTGGGAAAGTATCAAATAAACAAGTCTTCCAAACTAAATTAATACCGTGGGTATTCTGATTGTTAAGTTGAGTTTATGTGTTGACTAAGTTGTGTACATGATATTAGCTTGGTACTTAGATACCTGATCTTTGTGAACATGCATATTGATGTTTATTATGAATGGTGTTGAAATTGTCTGATGTATGTTGTACACCTTGTAAACCTTAGTCAGAGAATATAGAATCCTTTGTTATGTTTAGGGGAGTGGCTTTTTGTAAGGGCCAACACACAAAGTGGTGTCAGAGTAACTTACAAAGAGTTAGTAAGTTAGTGAAAACTAAATAACATAGTAGTTAGATTTAAAATTTTTAACAAGATGCTTATGCCTCACTTATTGACTCTTGAGCTACTTCAGTCTTGAGTATAAGATGAGAAGGATTGGAATGGAAAATCGGTGTCTTGTTCCTTTAAAAGACATTCGATTCCACAATGAGTTGCAATGGGGCCGGGTTTTGTAAGAGGTTACCAGGGTAACCCAAGGATTGGGGGCCGAAACCTAGGAAGAAACACCAGGGTAACCTTTGCAACGTTGTGATGACACTCCACCTAGAATAATAGTAAACCTTGTGTATGTAATACATTCAATTGTCAAAATCTGGAAGCAATGTAACCATTAGTTTGTTATGTACTAGTGTCTAGGGTTAGTAGATTAGGTCTAGGTAACCTTATTACTATCTCCTAGCACAGGGGGTGGACCTACAGGTACCACATGGTTGGGTGGAACGTGCACCTTACTCCGTTGGGTCCCTAGTTTGATCACAACATCGAGTGCTTCAAGGATGGAGAGCTCACGCTTGGAAAATTATGTGTATTTCAACATTGTTTATTGTAAAATTTGTATTGTAAAAACATCCCTCAAATTTTTTATGAGGTGAACACTTGTAATTGTAATTTTTTTTGAACTACCTCATCAAGATGGATGAGTATTGTATATGTGATTAATTGCAATGTAAGAAAACAAATTTGTACTTTATCATGTTATCTTGAATGGTAATTTCAATGCTATGCAATGTTTATTTTTATGTTATTAATATGTGCAATGCGAAATACTTAAGTCACTTATGGAAACTCAAAGTAGTGTAACGTCGCATAGCTTAATGAATGTATGCAACTAATTAACTTAATAATTAATTTTTTTAAAAAAAAATTATTACACCTTTATACACTATTGCAACCTTCTTAGGCTATTAAGACGGGGCATTACAACTTTGGAGACAACAAAGCAATAAATAATCATGAAAATCGACACAACAATTGAACACTGAAAATGGATTACGTGTTATAATGTATCTGGTCCATTATATTGCTTAAAATATAAACATACATAACATGATTTCTTTTGATATGAATAAGTGGATGATATGGTCTAGTATCTATTCTAATGGATTGAAATGATGATTCAATATGATGATCAGAATCGGACCTTGGTTTTCCTATTTGTACGGGAAGCAACAAGTTTCAGGTCCGTTCACAAAAGTTACATCGTTTCTTAACTAAAGCATAATTATCATAACTTAGAAACTTAAAAAGAGTTTAGTGTTGGATGCACCATAGTCCGTTAATCATCAACAAGTGCCCATTACCACCTAAGATCTGTTCAAGGCTCAAGCACCATGTTAATGCGTCCACAACAACCAAACTCTAACTACCTCCTCATACAACGTGTGCAAGGAACAAATTAACCTTTGACATGTGATCAATGTATTTCTCCTGGGCATAAGTGTTTGCATTCTGTAGAGTGTCTGTCATTACATTCTCCAATCTAGAAATCCTCCTGAGCTGCTTATGCATTTTCTTGAGTACCTCGTCCTCATCATTGATGTCATCAATGATGCCTAGAAAATATTTTGATATCTCATTTTTCCAAGTTTCCTGATCCTTCAAATCTGTTTCTTCAAAGAAATCTAGCATGGCCATACATAGTGGCTGGTTGAATTCACTCAATTCCTATGTCAAGATATTCTAGAAGTTTTCATGTGTATTCATGAGGCTTTGAAATTCTTGGAGCAAAGTGTTATTATTTGCATCTTTTGCCTTGATATGGGATTCCATTTCCTTCATCCTATCAAGCAGAATTCCATGGTCCATGAGGGCCTTGTATGTTCCATTGTGAGCATGCCACACACCATCTACATGTTGGCACACATCTTTGAATTTCATACAAATTATCCCTGATGCTACTTCAAAAGTAGTAGCCTTCAATTTTATTTTTAGTTCTTCTTGTTCCTTTTGAGCCTTTTCAAATTTATGCTTCAATTGAGCAGTCTCAGACATGGTCTCTAACACTTTTCTTTCATGTTCAATTAAAGGAGAGTAAAGCCTTGGAGAAGTAGGCAGCCTATCTTTGTAGTTGGTTAATTCTTGTTTCAACCTATCATTTTCCTCTATTAGCCACTGGTTATCTCTTACTAGCTTTTGGATCTGGGCTTTGGTGAATTTGGCTACATTCACATTCAAGTCAATAGTCTCCAAGGGATCTGTCTTCCCTACTCTTTGCACCAGGAGATGGGTATGTGCAGGATCATGGTGCGCCAAAAAGTGGCAATATTTGTAGGGTATGTGGCTGACGACTTTTTTTCACCCAAAATTAATGAAATGAAAAGTGTTTTTAGAGAAGATTCTCAGCTTTCCAAAAATATAAATTATGATTTAATTTGAATTTAATAAATAATTATTATTCATTTTCTATTAGAATTACGACTAAAGTCTTGATCAATAGGCTGATTGAAAAACATCTATAACTTTCAAATGGTATCATATTTTTTGAATCCAAAACATACCACATTCTATGCTTCACATACTATAGGATTAAAAAAAATTAAATTAAATTTCATGAAGTTTTGACCAAGTTAAGGTGGTTAGATAGACGAAGTTTTTATATTTTCTAAAAGTTGTAATAAAAAATTCATAATTAATTATTTACTTGGAAAAAAATTACAAAAAATATGCATCACATCTGAACATGAGTCCTCTACTTATATATAAAATCTTACAAAAAATATTATCATTTTATTATGGTTAGGGTGGTCAGACAGACACCTACTTCTTATTTTTTCCCTGAAATTTAAGTACTACTGCATTGAAATTTCAAATTTTCACCAAATAGATTTATTTATTTTTAAATAAACCTAGTATTTTAGAAACTACATTCAATTTTCTACAAATTTTATTCTTACACATTTTTTAAATAATATAGATAACTTATTCAAATATTTACGTCAAGTTGCCTAACATTGATTTTTCTGAATTTTTTGCCACTTAAGGGCCTATTTTTTGCATGATGATCCTGCACATACCCAGATGTCCAAAAATATGATCATGGTCAATGAGAGAAGGCTTCTTGCATGGGGGGTAAAGATCCCAAATTTGCAAAGTGGTATTATCAGGATTGTACCCTAACCCTATATAGACCTTGTCACCTGCTTCCTCTATTATTTGCAATGTTTTATTCTTTCTCTTCAAAAAGATGTCAAACACAATGGATGAACTAATATCCCACCCAGGAAGGAGAATAATTCCAGCTTCTTGCAATAATGCTCTTCCTCTCTCAGTAGTCATGTTTCTCATTTCCCTATCAACTTCATGTTGCAATTCTTTCAAGGCATAAGCCTCTTTCTTAGGGTCAATGTCCTTTAACCTTTTTCTTATTAGTCTTCCTTTACACTCATATATAAAGGACTTAAATTTAGGGGTTTACACAAAAGTATCATCTGCAACAAATTCCTAACTTGCATGATGCCTCACATCATCTGATAGCTCATCAGAGGCTTCAAAGGCGATCACACTTCTTTCCAATGGCATCTCATATTGGGCTATAACAGGAGCATTAAACTGTGAGACTCCTTCCTCCTCAATGTTATCTTTTTCCATGGATGGGGAACCAACTGAAAAGCTCACTTCAAGAGTAGGCTGAGGTGATAAGTGATCTAGTGGTGTGATATTTTCTACTTGCTTCCTAGGACCGATGCCCCTTCCTCTTTCAAATGCCACAAGTGACACATCTCTTATCAATTCTTCTTCATGGAAGATTAACTGTTCAATTCTTTCTATGGGATCATGTACCATAGGGAAAGCCCCTACGTAGCCTTGGTTATTATTCACCTTCCAAGCCTCAACCATCATAAACTTACTATAGGCATTCATTCTCATCATGTTTTGTTTTTCTTCACAATTTCTGATGACATCTTCTAAAAGGAAACTATGCTCATACCCTTTCAATTTTTGAAAAAAATTGGCATCACAAATGAAGTGTTCAAGATCAAACTTTTCTGTTTTGTTGCCGTTGATGCCAAAATTTGACAAGGTAACAATGTCTTATGGAAAACTCAGTTTATGGGGGACCTTTTGTGCTAAAGTGAGTGACCTCCAGATTTTTAGAGAAGCTGACTTCTTCTATAATGGGGGTTTAGAAAGGGAAAAGGAAACATATATAATAAAATAAAGTCTAACCTAAGGAAATGTGCCAAGACATAATGATAGGCATGATAAATCATATATCCAAGGGCCCGATTGGTATTTATAATGTTCGAGAAAGGTAGAAACTAAAGATTAAAGTATAGATAATCCATTCATTGACATAATATAACATTGCATACATTCCTACTATCGAGAAGAGTCATAAGACATGATCTAGATCAACAAACTTGCATTCAATATATATAGAAGTTCTCAAATGAAATATCCAGACAATAGCAACACAGTTTAAAGTTTAATCAAATAGTATAAAAGAATAGAAAGTTCGAACAATTGACATAGTCTGAAAGTCTTTTGCAATAAAAAACAAAGCAGTAATAAAGGCCTAGTGTCTTTTCCTAAAATCAGTGTTCCTTCAAAATCTAGACCCTTCCCTCAAAACAGAGAGAAGTATATATAGCTGAAAACTCCCACCAACTCAGAGAGCAGTAATAGAAAAATATTTGAAAATCTTTGGCAATGATGTAGGATCGAAGATTCCTTTTAGCCATTTCAACAAAAAGACTTCAAGCCAAAGCATCTAGTCACTCTGGCCCAAGTGCATCCTCTACAAATGATGGTAGTGGTCCAACAGAGCCTCATGCAGACAAGTGTTTCCCTTTGAGGTAGGTGGTTAAAACACGTGGTAGAAGTCGCAGCTTGTGGTCCACTTCATCCTCGGCATTGAAGTAGTGTGTGCAGAAGAGATGTGTGGCAATATTTCACTGCTTGCGGTCGTTATTTCATCCTTTCACTGAAAGCTTGTGTAGAGTAGACACATAGCAAAAGTGCATCACATACACCAATCGTGGGGCCCGCCAAATTGCTTTGGGAATGAGAGATTTGTGGTACTCGAGTAGGGCCCAATGAGGAAACAAAAAAGGAATGATCAAAATGGCCCACAACTACAACACATGGAAGCATAGCGGGGATTTCTGAAATGCGAAGGAAAGGAAACCTCTAGGGAGCATAGAGCAAACACGCGGAAGGGGAAATGGATTTTGTGAAAAAGGTCAAGTGGATTATTTGCAAGGCATAGGCCAATAATTAGAGAAAAAATATACCGAAGGGAGCTTGTTGAATATTTATTCATAGCTTTTGGTGACTACCAGGGGTATTTCGCTTGAGGAATGGAGAACCCAAAATTTCTCTAGTTTACAGACTAGAGCCCCATTCACCAAGTGACAAAGTCAAAGTTTGGAAAGAGCCGCTTGTAGGGGAAACCAATCATCCTCAGATGGCTTGACTATGTTGTACAAATTCTCTTATGTTCTGCCTAGGTCGAGTGTTTCCTTATGAGGCAGCACATCAGGTGAACTGACCTCTACTTCACAATGGAACAGTAGCTACACAAGAGGATGAACCACTCCTTCAATGTCCGTTGTAGTAGGAGGATGGCTGAAAGTCTAGAAAGCATCGGGGTCATTTTCCTTCTCCTCTATTCTTTCCACGATTTGCTTGACCATAGCAATAGAGCCATCTTCAAGGAATGGAGATGATAGACCCATCTCATTTAACCTAGAGAAAATCTCCCGCATGTTGTCTATTGTCTTGTTCAAAGTAGAAACGGTCACTTTAGTGCACTGGATGGCATAGTGGCAATGGATAAACTTATTTTCCATCTGGGTAGCAACATTTTGATCTTTAATTCCTACCTTGGTGAGGTCTTCATCAGAGACCAAATATAGCTTGGTGAGTAGATCCTTTGCTTCCAACATCTTTTCCAAGATAAACTGTGAGAATTGCTCAATTATACCATGAGCCTCCTGGCTCAGTCTTGATGCTTTGGTGATGAACCAAAGTATGGGTTGCAGTGCTAGACAAAAAGTTTTAATCTTTTCCCAATGAGAAATATACAACTTCCTAACCAATGGAATAAGATCCAGCTGCACAGGGGAGGACATGAGCGAGCTTATAAGAGAAGCGATCTCTGTGTCCTTTAAGTTAATGACCTCGGCCAATTCTGCACTTTTTCTTTTTTCGGATGCCAGTTGCTCTCCAAAGCTGCTCATCTCTTTATGCTAGTTTTCCTCAGCTCGGGAATGGTTTGCCAAATGCATGTCAAGAGAGGACTTTGTCTCCTGAAGTTCTTTTTCTAATTGGGCCTTTTGGCCCTCAAACTCGACATCTTTCTCCTATAACTTTTCTCATATTGAGCTTGATGATTCTCTAAAGCCTCATTTTTTTGTGCTATCCCTTGATCATATTCAATGCGACGCCACTCCAGCTCCTCGTTCCTTAGCTACAAATTCTACTCCAACTCCAGATGTTTAGTACGCAGCTCATTAACCATAGTAGGGTCGATAGTCTAAACCCTCGAAAGCTCTCCCTGAAGTCTGTTCCTTTCATTCTCAGTTGCCAGCGCCCTTTCTATCAAATGTGCAACATCTGCTTCCAAGGATTTCTCCCTTTTCTCCAAAAAACAAGCCTTTTCCTTTACTGATTTAAGCTGCTCATCTCTTTTCTTCAGTTGGCGACCAGTTTTAAGGAAGTCGTAGGTGACCACCTGTTGTTTTTCCTCCATAAGCTCAACCTTATCCTGTGGTCAGGCCACCTTCATGTCAAGCCCTACCGCATATATTTCATAGTCTTTTGGATGCATCTCCCCCTGTGGCTTGATTACCATGGGGTACATGGTTGCAAACTCCAGCTCTTGTCCGGTTTCATTATAGAGATTTTGCATTTTTGGCTCAAAAGTCGTACTATCATCCTTTGCATTGTGCTTTTGCATTCTTTTTGTGTGTGCTTCCTTTTCGGAGTCAATCTACACCATGAATTGGGCTGGCGATGAGACTAGCCCACTTGTGAAAGGAGCACCAGAAGGTAGGGCATATGGAGAGGTAATTTTGATAGGCCCAAACATTTTATTTTTTTGGAGAGTGACAGTTTGCGAGGAGAAGGGGGCACACTCCAAAGCTTGGTTTGAGAACCAGCAGAAGGGCTTGCCACTTTCCACAACTCAATTGGTGAACCAGCAGGAGGACTCATGGGCTGGAATGGTGAAGGAATTGTCATCGTGGAGTCAGCCTGCTGTGAGGGAAGAGGAGGATTTGCAACAATAGTGGAAGTAGGGGTGCCAACAAAGGGTACGCCTTTAGAAAGTGAGGCAAGGAGGGCTTGAGTGGAAGAAGTTGGCGTAAGGGTTTATGGAGGAGTAAAGGTGGGTGGAGTGATCTGTGAGAACTGGGTGACACCTCCCGCATGCATTGGATCAAAGGTGGGAAACAAAGGGCCAACACTCATGACAAGGATTACCACAAAGACAGTAGATGAAACCAAGGATTTAGAAGCAAGAGAAGAAGGAGCAAAATTTACTTGTTGATTGGTTGATGGTGGCTCCTGATTCGTTAGCAACTCCTCCCCTTCTTTGGGCTCCTGGCTAGCTACAAGCACCTGTCTTCTAGCAAGTTCTTGCAAACTTTCTTCAATAATGGCCTTTGTACGCTGTGGCTTTGTGGGCAGGGTTTCCCCAACCTCAATAGTTACTGCCGACTATTGCTGTGGTACTCTAGCTCCCTTAGAGTCCCAAGTGAGTGTATGTGAAGCCCTCGATACATTAAATTGCACATTTGTGGCTACATAGGTGGGCTGTCCAGAGAGTTTCTCTGGCGGTGTGGAGGATGCAAAACTTGCCGCTTCTTCTTCTTCTTGTTCTTCAGACTCATCTTCTGGGTCATTGCCTTTATTGGTGCTAGAGTCAGGGCTGGGATGCTCCTCCTTCCAGCATTTTTTAAATTCTTTGTCCTCCTTCAAGCTTTCATAAGGGGCATCCAATTGCCTTGTTTCTTGGCGATATTTCCTGAAAGCTTCTGTATTCTCATTAGTCCATTCCTCATCCTTCCGCAATTGGTTGTACATGGTGCATTCCATCTAGACACTATCCTTAGCCATCGCCACAACAAAGTAAAACTTGTGCCATGGCTCTTTGCTATCCTGTGTGGGAACACACGCTAGTTCAATAAAATTCTCATTCTTGTTCACCTACGGGTTGTGCCTCTTTTCCCAGTAGGGTTGAGGAGCATGAGTAACCTTCATGTGCGGCTGCGACAAGTCATTGAAAGGGTTGTAATCCAATTTATCACATACCCAAACCAACCCTAAATGAGCTAGTTTATCTTGTAATAGCTGATCCGATTGCTTCTTTACTAGAGTTACTATTTTGAAATTCTTCAGACAAGTGAAGAATCCTTTTCTCTTGACACTTTGGCTACTGTAGAAGGTATAATCAATGATACATACCTATTGATACATTTCAAGCATGAGCACCCTATTTGCGATGCAGGCAGGGAGTAAGAAAGGTTGACCGATGAAGCCCCACATCTAGAGAATTGTGAAATCCACTTCGAAGAACCAGTCACAAGTAGGAGTGAAACTCTGCATATATCCAGTTTGATCTATATTGAACCGGACTATGTCACCTCCTCCTTGTAAATATTGCAAGACCGGAGTTATAAAATAATCCAAAAATGCATAGTAATCATATGTCATGGAAAGAAAAGGGTGTCCATGTGGATACTCGCTTCCTCTTCTGCTTCTCATCAAAAATTGACAATTCAAAATTTCTGCCAAAGAAATTAGGGTTTTGATGTAGGAACATGTGAACTAGGAAGGAGAGAAATCTAAACTTTCCCTCCACCAGGTAATTTTCTACTTCTTGTATCATTTTGTCCACTAGGAATTTGATGAAATCATACCAGAATATATTGTGTTGTTTGCGGAATTAGAAAGCTGACCCTATTTGAAAGGCTTCCACCATCTCGTCAAAGTCCCAACCGCACACAAATGCTAGCATTGACAAGGCATCCTGCATGTCTTCAGGAAATGAACCGAGCAAAAACAAGATACTCGACAGCTTGGCGCCTGAGATTCCCTTCTTACCAATTTAATCCATTAGGAAATTTGAGCTCTTTTTCATCACCTTCCACGTATTTTCTCCTTTAGCAGGAGAGAAGGAATCAATTCGATCCGTTCTAGTACTTGGGTTTAGGATACATAGCATGTACCAAATTCCTTGTGGGCTGATGTGAACACTTAAGGTTCGACCCTCGATGTAGTGGGTGTTCGGGTTATAACGCTAAATGGTGGCATCAACTATTTTCGGGTAATAATGTACCAGCGGGAGCATGTATTGCAGAAGCCCACTGTACCATACCTTCTTTGCTATTGATATGGCTCCCTTAGATGACTTCACTCTTACACAAGCTACTTCTCTTAAAGACTTAGGGTTTTTCGCGAGGCGTGGGTCATGAATATTATCCCATTTCTCCTCAACCATTTTATGTTTTTTGTAATCTTTGGGCCTATCCAGCTGTATTGTATTTTCCTTCTTCAGCTTGCCTGGTATACCAGGCATAGCATATGATAAATCTTCATAGACATACACAAATTTTGATGATTGTATAACACTAGGCCAGTGTTGGCCAATCTCCTCTTGAATTTGTTGTGATGAACTCTCCGACATTTTTCCTTCCGATGAAATATTTTGTAGGTTTTGAATTCTTCATAATTTTTACTTGGCTCTGGATATGCTAAAAACTTCTCTTCACTTGGCTTGGCGTATTTCAAAAGACATTAAGCATTACAATCTTTTTCATGCAAAATTTTAGCTATCTTTTCTCAAGGTGGTAGAGGAAAGTAGACTTTTGCATTTAATCCGGCATGTACTGTTAATTCCTTGGTTTGTGTGAAAATGAATTACTTGCCATTTCAAAGTGGTAAGAATTCATTATTGCATTTGGGAACCATGTGATACATTGTGATTTCCTTGAAACTTGAGCCAACAATTTGTCTTCTAGCCTTGCATTAGTATGTGCTGACAATTAATATCCCAGACAGAATGATTAAGCCAAAGTAAATGACCACCACTTGAAAAGATATGAATCCTGCCTTGGCTTCTGGGAAGTGCCTATGAGGTGACACAATAGCCTATGGACCGTACAACTTACTGCCGATAAGTGCCACCATTTTAAAGTTAATTAATTAGCTTTTATTAACCTAACACACATTGGTTGTACTTTTACAGATGCAATAGGTTAGGAAATGTGAGCAAACACAGGCACACCTTTCAAGTTGGCACTTGCTTATCATCATGTTTTCTCGAAATAGATTAGCATGCTTTTTCTTATTTTTTTCTATAAATAGGCCTCTAAGTAGTGAGGAAATCACACTTAGCATTAGAGCAAATTTTAGCAATAGATTATTGGCGTAGTATTTAGCTTTAGTAAGCGAGTTTTCTCATAGGCTAGGTGGTAGGCAAGTTTTAGGAGTGGTTAGAAGGTAATAGCATTGTGTTAGTATCATGGAAAACTCCTATTAGGCTAGTTTCTTACAAGTCACATACAACTTTCCTCGGGGAGATTTTGACTAGGTGCTTGAAAAGGATGACCAAAAACAAACACTCCCTAATTTTGATAGCCATGAAATGGGTTCTAGGTAGGGACTGCATAGAGTATGAGGACAAATACTGCATAAGCATCGACATCTACTCACACTTTGTTGCATCAATGTTGGATATTGGAATCCTTAGGCCTCTAATCCTGAAGTTAGTCAAGGAATTTTTTTTGAAAAAATACCTGAATGGTCTAGTGAGGTCGTCGCTCATATTGCATATGGGGTAGACCTTCCAACTACCAGTGACCTCCGACGCTATATCGAGGAAGAAGCGGTTGTTGCATGGCTGCCATTTCTTAGTGGATTTCGCCTCCAAACACACAATGAACACTAACAGAGGGTTACTTAGGCCTTTCACTTTCTATTCCACATCTACAATGTAGTGCCATTCTACAACATTGATTGGTACATCGACTTTAGGAACCTGGTGTTCCCTCTGCCAATGGTGGTTGCTCCAAATGATTCTATTTCTGCTGCTGATGTACCTGTTGATGAAGACATGGTAGGTGTTGTTTTTAATGTGTTAATTGTTGCTGCCCAAGCTATTGGATAAAATGCCTCCTTGTCTCTTTGTTTTTTGCTATTAAGAATACACCACCCTTTTCTATTTTTTGTATATATGCCTAAAAAAGGCCATAGATATAGCATATATGAAAAGAATAGCATGTATAACCATATGATTTTTAATGACGGCTCTCTTAGCCATTTTCTTCCATGTAAAAAATAAAAGAATATATATAATGACATATATCTTTATAAAATCCACGGCTCTCTCTTCTTTTCTACATTTCTGTTATATGGGTTCTTTTTCATTAGCATATTTGCTTATTTCCTTTGCATATGGGTGTATTTTCCTGATTATTTTTGTAAAGCAATTTTATTGCTCTACTCTTTGTAATGATGGGTTGCTCTCGGCCAAAACACGAATTAATCTCTAAAAAGACTGACCAAGACAAAGGGAAAGAAAATAAAAACATATTAACATATGTATAATAATAAAATTTGCCACTCAATGGAACAACTTAAGATGAATCTCGTTGACCGAAATTCCCAAGGCTTCTTGTTCCATGCTTTCTAACTCGAAAGCGTTATGCTCTTTGCACTAAATGATTTTAAATGGACCTTCCCATAGATTATCAAATCTTCCATGCTGACGTGGCTTAGCAGCCCTTTCATTGTATTTCAACACTAAGTCTCCGCACTTTAGGCCTTGGTCGGAAGCCCTCTTGTCAAACCATTGCTTGACCACTTGCTGGTGGTTTGTCATGGCTATTAGGGAATTCTCCCTTTTTTCTTGTACTTCTAATAGTTCAAAAAGCCAAATCTCCATGGCACCATTTTGTTCTCTCTCTCATGATTTCAATAGTTGAAGTGCTGGAATCTCCATAGATATAGGCAATAGTGCCTCTTTCCCGTACACCAAATCATAAGGAAATGTCTTAAGGACTTGCTTAGGAGTTATGCGGTCTGCCCAAAGTGCTGCTCAAAGGTTTTTGTGCCATTCTCTCTGGTGCTCCAAACCAATTCTTTTAAGGAGTTGGATTGGGTTCTTGTTTGTTGACTCCATTGGACCATTTCCCTACGGGTAATAATTCAATGATTTCTTAAGGAATATGCCATTTTTTAATGCAAAGTGACATACCTTTGTGCCTAGGAAAGCTCTGACATTATCAGAAATGATAGTCTTCAGAGGACCAAACCTTGTCACCAGCTCTTCAAGGAAATCCACTATCTCTGCCTCTGTTGCATTTTTAAGCGGAACGATCTCTATCCATCTTGTGAGGTAATTTGTAGCAGTCATAATCCATTTGTGCCCAACACTAGAAGTGAGATTAATCATCCTAATGAAGTCCAAGCCCCATTGTGTAAATGGTTCATCTGCCACTATAGGCTTGAGAGGCATTGCAAAATTCTTCCTTTTGCCTGTAAAAAATTGACATTCTTTGCAAGATTTCACCAAGGAGTGAGAGTCATTGAAAAGTGTGGGCCAATAGTAACTTGCGCACATGATTTTGATGGTGGTGGTCTTAGCAGAGAAGTTTTCGCCTGCAGTGTTGTTGTGGAAAGTGTCGAGGATTCTCTTCGCTTGCTCTATAGTAACACATCGTAGGAGGAGACCATTGAAATTCCTTTTGAAAAGGACCCCCTCCACTAGCGCATATCCACAATTCTGCAGCCAATAGTATCTCCTCTTTTTGGAGGAAAGACCTGGTAGATACTTTCATGTTTGCATAAACCTGACTCTATCTATTTGCCAACAACCCTTAAACCTTGGCTCATTTATCATAACAAGCTCCGACTACTCTTCTTCGACAGGTATCTCTTCGTCATGCACCATGTATTCACATAGTCCTCTTCCATGAACGGTTTTAGTGGGTTTTACCTGAATGTCATATTCAAGGATCTTGGTGATCCAATTAGCTTTTTTTCTGTGATTTCTCTCTCCATGATATATTCGTGCACATTGGAATGCACAACATAGACAATCACTTTGTTGTAGGAAATTAGATGGTAGAATTTTTTAAGTGCCTTTACTATTGCAAAGGCTTGCCTTTCGATGAAATTATAATTCATCTCATATTCCTTCAGGGTCTGAGAGTAGAATGCCATCAGATGTTCTCCTTTTCCTTCATTATCCTTTTGAGTTAAGACAGTAGCAATACTGGACTTGCTACTGAATACATGTACATTATAAAGTCCTTAGATAAGTCTAGATTAACCAGTACTGGAGCTAAGGAAATGACATCCTTAACCTTTTCAAAGACCTCTCGGGCTTCCTTTGTCCACTTGAATGCTTGATCCTTTTGAAGCATCAGGGTGATTGGCTTAATTATTCTTGCAAAGTTAGAAATAAGCTTGCTAACAAAATTTACCTTGCCCAAGAAGGATTGAACACCTTTTTTGTTAACCAAAAGGGGAAGTCCCTTGATGGCTTTCACCTGATCGGGGTCAATTGAAACTCCTTTGGACACTACGTGTCCTAATAGCTTGCCTTGTGACACTCCGAATACACATTTTTTTAGATTTAGGGAAACCTCGAAATCCTGGCATTTCTAAAAAATCATTTCTAAGTGATCAAAATGATCATCCTTAAACTTAGAAAACACAGTAATATCATCTAAATAAATTAAGATAATCTTATTGATCAGCTCACTACAAGCGATGTCCATTGCCCGCTGGATTGTTTCCCTTGCATTGGATAAACCAAAAGGAATTTTAGCATATGCAAATGTTCCCCACTTTGAAGTGAACATAGTCTTTTGCTGATCCTCTTCTTTGAATTGGATCTGATTATAACCGAAGAAGCCATCAAGCAGAGAAAAAATTTATGATCCTGCTACTATTTGCAGGATTGTATCCTTAGAAGGCAACGGATAATGATCCTTTAGGGATGCTCTATTCAGGTCTCAAAAGTCTACACATAGGCAGATATCTCCATTCTTCTTTCGGACAGGGACCAAATTGGATACCCATGTGCTATGATTGATTGAGAAGACAATCTGCGACTCGATTAGCTTGCTCAGCTCTTGCACCATTAGTGCTTCAATTTTGGGGTTTACTGGCCTTTGCTTTTGTCAGACTAGTTTTGCACCTTTTGTCAGCTCGATCATGTGCTGGACGATGTCAGGATCATATCCCTTTAGGTCATCATAGGACCAGGCCACTACATATTTCTCGCAGAAATTGATGAGCCTTTCTTTATCATAGTGCGGGGCATCTTTCCTGACTTGAAGGTTTCTGCCATCTGAGACCCGAAGGTCTATGTAGTTGATTTTGTCTGCCACAAACCTCCATCTATCATTTCTTGCATCATCACAATCAAAAAGGTTTTCGAGAGTAACCAATCATTTTTGAAGTTTGTTAGATTTGAGTTGTATGATTTTTCCATCATAAGCCTTAGTGATCTTTGGTTGGAGCTGATTGGTGAATTCCCCCAACTGTTGGATGAACGAAGTAGTTTTTTCATCACTTTCAAACACCTACCAGATTTGATCATTATTGGGAACCGTTGGTCGAACTATTACTCATACAGAGTGTTTGTTATGTATAAGGTTAGAAGCAGGATCAAACTGAGATCTGATTGCTGCCATGTGATCCATGTCACCATTTTGGTCTCAGGAAATAGTCTAAATGTTTAAGGCTTCAAAACCCTCAACCAGGTCCTAGAATCGATGTCGATAGGATCTCATGCATAAATTCCTTGCCACAAAAATTCCCAGGACTTGGTTGACCACCAGTTTGAAATATTCAAACGCCATTAATTGCTTAATTCCCATTCACTCCATAAGGCTTAAACCTTGAACTAATCCTTCATATTTAGCTTCATTAATCGAACAAGTGAATTGGAAGCGGAAAGACCGTAGTATCTTTTCATTTTGTGGGGATATCAAACATATCCCTGCTCTGACACCTACTTTGCATCTTGCCCCATCAAAGTACAATGTCCATAGCTCAGATGCTTGACCACCTTCAAACTCTTCGGCAACCTTCGAGAGAATTTGGTCTTCATCTTAGATTACATAGGTGCCCAATCCAGTAGCATGGTAATTTCCAAAAGGGTCACTGTCCATGTGTTCACTTAACAGAGCATCCTCTTGATCATTTCGGTCTTCCGTCACCTTTTCCTCCTCTAGTAATTCAATGCAATACATTTCTTGCTTGGTGATAGAGGTATGTATGGCTTCAAAATTAATCATGGCTTCATCTACTACATGTTTAGATTGTAACTCTTTTGATTCTATCTTCATTTTTAAGCCGTGCTTGGTTATGAGAATTAGATGTGACCAATCTAGGGACAGGTATCCACCTACCCTTGAAGTAAATTTTTGGGATAGATAGAGGCCAAACATGGGAGGAACATCTATGATCATAGTGTCTTGTGACACAGTGATACTAGGGAAAGCAAATAGAGATAAAGGAAGTCCCTTGATCATACCTATGGTTTCAACTTTGTTCCCATCAAGTTGCACTACTCCCCTTTTCATAGGTTCATAGCTGAGTTCTAAAGCTTCAACTATTTGTTTAGGCATAACTGTGGTGCTAGCACCAGAATCAATCATAGCATTGTGCAACAACTTCTTCCCTATAATGAGAGTTGAGAAGAAGGGGCTTCAACTTATCTCTGACTTCAACAGGGGATTCTTTTGTGTTATTTGTAAGGACTTTAGCATGAGATAGTTGATCAATAACCTTTACATAGGCTAACTACTTCGTTGGCATTGCGCTGATCTCTACTTGAAGTGCGTTCTGTAATAGTGTCTTCTACTCTGGGATAGCTAGAATGTCCCATAAAGACACATTTTAGCAAATGATTTCTTCAATTGTCCCACCATGTTAAAAGGTGGAAAACTTGGAGGTTTCTGCTCTTTTTCTCTTGTTCTCTTGTCGCATATACATATAATCCGTGGTCTGACGTCGTGCCTTGGCTGCGTTGCTTTGCCACCTTTTACTATAAGTTGCCATGCGGGCAGTTCTGGGGCATATGCACATCATTGCAAGGAAAGCACCACAGATTGATATCATCAATGAGGTTATTCTATCCCGTGGTCAATTTCCTACTCAAGCTTGGTGAAGCGCTTGTCAGCGGAGTAGGCACCAACACTATTTGGCTGGTTGTCAGAGCTAGTGGATTAGTGTGGGAACTGCCTTGATATTGATTCTACTAATATGAAGACTATTCGCCTTGATAATTTTGATAGGCAGGCTTCAGAGATGTTGATTGGTTCTACTTGAGGGTGGTTATATCATTTTCCATAATCCACAACATTTCTTTAAGATCTCTCATTTCATCCTTGGGAGAATTAGATGTAGAGGCAACATTTTGTGGCATTGCCGCATATGTGTACATTGACTAGGGAGGTGTGGGCACACTTGTCGACGTGACTTCCTGTACAGGGATCGATATTTTAGAAAATATCAGCATGATGGGCCAAGGAGGCAACTTTTCGCAATCTATCAAATGATTCTCAGCTTTGATGACGACACTGTAAGCATCTGGTAGAGTAGCTCCTCCCAAAGACTTGATCATCATAGAAATGTCGAGGTTGATGGACTTCAGATAAAATATGAATGCCAACTCAGGAGTCAGGCATATAGCAATGGGGATCCTTTGCCAATTTGTGTGGAATCGGGCATTGAAGTCTGTTATAGCCTCTTGGGGAGCTTTTTTTATGATAGATAATTGATGGTACAACGAGGAGCGGTCCCCATCATTTGAAAATCTCTCATAAAATAGATCTCTGAGTTTTTCCTAGGTGCATATAGTGCTAGGTAGCAGTGTTTGGTACCAATCCAGTGAATTTCCTTTGAAAGATGCGGTGAGGAGCCTTAGAGCTATGTTCTGCACAGTGATCCCATGCACCAAACACACGTCCGCCACATCTTGTAGATGTTCTGCGGCTGTTCTTGAGCTATCTCTGGTAAACTTGGGTATAACTTTCATAGCTGAGATCAGGATAGTATCCCATATACTGGGCGTTATTGGAGCCACTAGGGGACTTCCAACGTCCCATGCCACATAATCTTTATTAGCAGCTAACAACATGGTTAGAGGAACGGGTGGTGAGAGCAGAATGGTTACCAACTAACTTGCAACTTGCACTATTCCTAGTGGCAATACTAGTAAACTGGGGTTGTTTGTGGTTTGGGATCTAGTTACAGGCCAATGGATCATACACCCTTCTAAAGCACAAATTCATTTAAGCTCTGTTCCACTGGGTGTGCCAGAAAAAGAACAAACTGTTGATGCCAAAATTTGACAAGGTAACAATGTCTTATGGGAAACTCAGTTTATGGGGGACCTTTTGCGCTAAACTACGTGACCTCCAAATTTTTAGAGAAGTCAACTTCTTCTATAATGGGGGTTTGGAAAGGGAAAAGGAAACAAATATAATAAAATAAAGTCTAACCTAAGGCAATGTACCAAGACTTAATGATAGGCACGATAAATCATATCTAAGGGCCCAATTAGTATTTATAATGTTCTAGAAACGTAGAAACTAGAGCTTAAAGTATAGATAATCCATTCATTGACATAATATAACATTGCATACATTCCTACTACCAAAAAGAGTTATAAGACATGATCTAGATCAACAAACTTGCATTCAAAATATATAGAAGTTCTCAAATGAAATATCCAGACAATAGCAACACAGTTTAAAGTTTAATCAAATAGCATAAAAGAACAAAAAGGCCGAACAATTGGCACAGTCTAAAAGTCTTTTGCAATTAAAAACAAAACAATAATAAAGGCCTGGTGTCTTTTTCTAAAATTAGTGTTCCTTCAAAATTCAGACCCTTCCCTCAAAACAGAGAGAAGTATATATAGCTGAAAACTCCCACCACCTCGGAGAGTAGTAACAGAAAAGATTTGAAAATCTTTGGAAATGATGTAGAATTGAAGATTCCTTTCGGTCATTGTAACATAAATACTTCAAGCCAAAGCATCTGATTGCTTTGGTCCAGGTGCATCCTTTGCAAATGATGGAAGTGGTCCAACAGAGCCTCGTGTAGACAAGTGTTTCCCTTTGAGTTAGGTGATTAAAACATGTGGTAGAAGTTGTAGCTTGTGGTCCACATCATCCTCAGCACTGAAGTAGTGTGCACAAAAGAGACGCGTGGCAACATTTCGCTGCCCGCGGTTGTTATTTCATCCTTTCGCTGAAAGCTTGCATAGAGCAGACATGTAGCAAAAGTGCATCACATATGCCAATCATGGGGCCCGCCAAATTTCTTAGGGAATGAGGGCTACATGGCTCTCGAGCAGGGCCCAATGAGGAAACAAAAAAAGAATGATTAAAATGGCCCGTAGCTACGACACGTGGAAGCATAGCAGGGATTTTCGAAATGTGAAGGAAAGGAAACCTCAGGGGAGTGTAGAGCAGACATGTGGAGGGGGCAACGGATTTTGACAAAAAGGTCGAGTGGCTTATTTGTGAGGCACGAGCTGATACTTAGAGAAAAAATATACTTGAAGGGAGCTTGTTGAATATTTATTCACAGTTTCCAATCGACAAGCCATAATAATCCACTTTACCACTAACCAAGTCATAGCCTGAATAAGAGATAATATTGAAATCACCAAAGCATAAAGTGGAAGGCATGAAAGTATGCCTCCTATAGCTCTTTAAATGCATGAGAGCTGAAAATGACAATTTCCTTATGATCTCTAAATAAGCAACTCTGTCTGGCACAGTCTTAGGCAACAAATAAGGTGCAACTTCAAATCCATAAACCCTGATAACAATACAATCCCCAAACATGTACGAGTCCCCCCCAATTGTGATTTATCCCTACTTCATGACCCAAATCTTTTGGTCGGAGAAATCTTAAGATCTCTAGGGAGAGGTTGTAGTCACATTTGTGGCCTAGCATCTTTTATAGTGGTTTGACAAAATATTCCTCAAAATATAGGTAGTGGGACCTCCCACACCTGTTGTCCCACACAAATTTCCACATTTGTATAGGCCTTGAATTTCCATCATTATCTAAGTATTTTATTCTTAATTCCTCACCCCATATCCCCATCACCTGCCCTTCGTATAATATCATGTACATAAAAAGAGAATAGTGCTTGAAATTAATGGCTTCACTGTCATTCTTGATGATATTGAGGGAATTATTGATGGCCTTCAATAAATACTCTGCATAAACATAGGGCCGGGAATTATGGCTCTAGATGTTTGTGGCTAAAACCATGGGAGAAATTGTCATGTTCTCAGGAACATCAATTCCTAGTACTTGACTAGCTGAGTAATAAGTGTATTGAAAGTATTCTTCAAACAAAGCCACAAAGAATGGGGGCTTATCTTCACTAGAGAACCTCATAGTTTGGTTACACGCACCTTTAACCCTATGTAGAGGCAATTTCCACCTCTTATAACTTGTGTCCATGGTGCGGTATTCCTCCAACAAGTCTCTGATTCATAATTTTGTTTTCAGGGAAGTGTCTAGTTGAAAAATCATGGAAATATAATCTAGCTTTATGACCATGAACTGTAACCCATCAGGAAACTGAATTTCTCTCATCTTCAAATTGTAATTCTTTGCCAAAACCTTGATTAACTGTATGTTCAAAAAGACGTTGGGTACTACAAGTTTACCCAAATTCAAATTCCATGGGTTTGACACTGGGCTATGCTAGAATTTCTTCCTATAATGATAAATAAAGAGGTCGTAACCCCTACACGGAGTCCATACATCTCCCAATTTTTTTTGTTTTATCTACTAATGTCACACACGATGGGTTAAGCTGTGCTATTCTTCTGGATTTTGGCCTAGACCTAGGACACTGATCGATTAAGTCTTGATTCAATTTCCAAGCTTTAGTTTTCTATCTTTTTGCTTTTTGTTTGCCTGGAGTTTTTTCCATCTCAACCCTACTCATGCAATGCTTTCATCTACTTATTGAGAAAATACTTTGAGCTGAGTCTAGACCACTTACTTAGATAAATGCTACAAATTTCTAGCTACCTACCGCCATCCAACTTGGTTCTCCAAATCCTTCAATTACAACTCATAGTGATTTCAACTTCTTTGAGGCCGTATTTGTCAAATTTCAGGACACTTCATCTAGCCTTGCTTCATAAATGGTGCTCACACCACCTTTATGATCAAGTTCTTCATTAATAGCGGTAGTCTCATCGATATTTTCGTTAGTCACATCAATCGGACTAATCATCATTTCATAATTATCGAAGAGAATTTTAATTAAAATGCCTGTTGTTTCTTGGATATGCTGATATGGTAGTGTTTTGCTCTTCCCTTCTAGTGTATACTGCTCTTCCGCATATGTAGCTCACCTTCTAGGCAGTATAGCGGTGTATACTTTTGATCATTACTTGAAGAATGTCGATGATACAATCTTATTTGTCTTACCGATATCTCAATGTCTCATCAACATTAGATCTTATGTTCCTCTAATGTTGGTTGCCGATGTCGATGAGACAAGTTAATGTCTCTTGCTGATATGCCACTATCTCATCAATAATCACTTCGTTATATCCAAGAGTTGTGTTTCGCCGAGCACTTGTAGATATACCTTGTCGATGTGACATAAGTGATTCTCTCCTCGATATGCCCATATCTTGTTGACATTCACTATTTTACATCGTCAATGAGACATATAAATAAATATCTTCAACATAGGGGTGTCTCATCTACATTTCTGATCTGTGCTTTGTGCTAATTTCGGGGAGACTTTGGAGGGACTCTCATCGACATGGTGTTGTCTTGGCGATATGCTATAAGCAATCATAGGAGTATTTCAAAGGAGGAATACACTTTGATGCTATGATCAAGGGTTTTATTTGGAAGCTCACATGAGGGATTTTATCAAGTTTAAGTTATTATGACATGAATTCTATGCATATGGTGGATGTAAGAGATGAGTGAAAATAGAAGTATGCAAAAATAATTAGGATGGAATTTTGGCTACAACACAATGCATGTTTTAAAAAGGATGATTCTTATGGCCTAAACTTTGAAATGCTTCAATAATATTATTTGTGTCGATACAAATTACCTATTGCAATATCCTTAAATTGTTCACTCTTTGGTATGAATTGTTGGCAGAAAAAATTAGGATTACGTGGATGATTCTTCAATTCATTTTGTATCAACATATGTTCGTGAAGACACAAAAGTTAATAGCTCAATCAGGTAGAGCTTTTGTGATTTTCAAATGAAGAGTAAGGTGCATTTTTATTTTTTCTACGTTACATTCATGTGCATAAAGAAAATCAGAAGATTACATTACTAGATTGCACTTATGCAGATGCATATAACGTAGGAAAGATTGCACAATCCTTTCAAAAATGTAGTCTTTATTGATAATGTAAATGTACATGTTGTTCCACACAAAGTCGTGGAACTGACTATTTGAATGGATATAATCGAAAAACTATACATTTATATATACAAAAGAGAAAAATGCACATAAAGAGAAAGGGGACCTGTCATTTCCTCAATGAAAAATCCCGGTTGCTTTGTTCTGCATCATCTTCAGTCTTCTTGCTTGTCTAAGCCACCAAGTTGATGTCTTCCTTGCTACTCCTATGTTCCCTACATTTGAGTGAGAAGAGTGTCGTTAGAGTAATAAAGGATCACCAATCAAAATATGTGCATACATCTATAAACATATAATTTGATCATCATGATGTGCATTCAAATAACTTGCATACCATAGATGTCTAAGAAAACAAGAAAGTTATCAAACATATCTATCATATGCTCGGTTTTATTTAACATGTTTTCTCATTGTGTAGGTATAGATAAAATTAGGTTGTTTTGTTTGTTTGGTTACAACATGTGGGGTGAAATGTGGCTCCCACAAGGGTTGAGCCCAACCTGCTACCCTATTGTTTCATTTGAGAAGGATAATCACAAGTAAACCATCCATGAAGTATTAAAGATCAATCTTTGCAAGGATAGTGAAGTATGTTGGTAAGGGGTAATCTCCTTATTGATAAAGATTTATCCTTATTAATAAGAACATTCCACTATCAACATAGCCATGATTCTAACAAAATTGATCATCAAGGATTCCAAGATAGTTTTCATTAACAGTCTAGTTAAAAGTAAGTAGCCCCAATTATCGTAACAGTCACAAGAATTGAACATGAGGGGAAATCATGTAGATTAAAAGCTTACACAATAGTCATCACTTACAAAGATAGAGACAACATGTTTCCACATAATAAATTAAATCGAATGCATGAAAGGTACAATGATGAAGTCCATAATAGTGAATGTTGCTTAAGAGGGATTGAAGGACAACATTTTGTATCAAGGAGAACAAGGTAACCTCAAACTCTGTTGTATCTGAGTATGACAGTACTTGAGCTTCTGGTGTTTCTAGATGGAACCTATAGTGAAAAAGTGTACTCTCCATTTGAAGGAACTATCTTCAGAGCTCTTCCTTGAAATGAGGGTTGAACATTAGAAGAAAATAAATACCATAATTCTAAAGTAACAATTTGCATCAAGACAAATGTTAGAAAGTATAATTAAAAAGACAAATCCTTACAATTGGACCTCAAATTGGACCAAATAGATTTATGATTTTATCTTTAGAATGTAGGAACTTTCTCTGTCGGAGCTTCACAACCTGAAATTGGATCTCCAATTGGATCAATAAAATTTATGATTTTATCTTTAGAATATAGGAACTTTCTCTATTTGATATTCAAGACCTCAAATTAGATCAGAAGCTAGATAAGCAAATTTATGATTTTATCTTTAGAATGTACAAACTTTCTCTATCAGATATTAAAGATGTAAGGTTGGATTAGAAACTGGATAAGCAAATTTATGATTTTATCTTTACAATGTAGGAACTTCCTTTGTCGGATATTTGGAAATTCCTACACACAAGTTCTACTTCTGAGCGAAAACACCTAGAAGTGTTTCACACCGGCTCAAGGTACAATCTAGCCTAGTTATGACACCGATAGCAATCCAATTTGTCCTGAACCGTCCATACCAGAACGTTGCATCATAATCTATTCTTCCTACACATAAAAATTCCACATATTAACCCCTTCTAAATAAAACTCAAAATACCACGAAACAATGAGTCCCCTATATTAATAAGTAAGTAGGCAGTCTATAGGGCATAGTTTGATTTTATACAAGGATGCTCATGAAAGGAATCTTCAAGTGACAGTGAGTTGTTTGAGATTGCAGCTGATGGTGCAATATCCGGTCTTAAAGGTAGTTAGAAAAGTAGTAAATGTGCAAGAAAATCAAATTGTACACAACAAACAATTCACAATGTTATCTTGCATAATGCCTTAAGTTTGAAGAAAAAAATCTCATTGTATCTTAATGAAAGTAGTGACCTTAATGGTCAATCACTGGCAACAAATATTTTAAAAGATGCTGTTGTACTTATGGAGGTAGCATTTTAAGCAAGGTAGTGAGTGGTGGTTTGGAACAATGGTAGGTATGAAGGACTTGCTTTATATGCATACTATGTAGTCTAGCTTAAGACAACATTCTTAGAAGAGATTGAAGGTGGATTATGGAACTCAAGGGTTACATGATAAAGATTAAAGCAAAGACTGAGATCTGTTTAAAAGCCACTATCATGAAGATATTAAATACGTCAAATGCAAAACCCTAGCAGCTGGAGTAATGAACATAGTGCGAAAGAGGACAGTGTGCTAGGGAAAATTTAAGAGATCTCCACATTATCTAATCACAGGAAAATACATCATTTTTTTTTAAAATTAAAAGAAATTTTTCTAAACCCTATATAGGACACATTGATACTTCAAAAGAATCTGATTTATTTTTTTAAATTAAAAGAAGTCATTCTAAACCCTATATAGGATACATGGATACTTCAAAAGCATCTGAAGGACTTTGAGATTATGAAAACATATGTCAATTAAATACCTAGATTAAAAATAGTAGCATGAACATTGTAACCCTTGTTGATCAGAGCAAGAATGAGATAAACAACAATGAATCCTATGCCTCCTATCTTGCATATCTCCTTACCATTCTCTATCATTCTTTACTGAAACACTTCTCCATTTTGGTGGGCTACGCCTAAAAATAAGGTTTCAACAAAGGTTTTATTGTATGTTCATTAAAATGAAAACTACATTTTGGTAGGCTATGCCTAAAAATAAGATTTCGACAAAATTTTTAGAGTATGTTTATTAGAGTTTTACAGTATTTTGGTGGGCTATATTCTTGATTCCTTAAATGATTTATTCAAATGGATTGTGACTGACATGATTTGCTGCATTTAATGTTGTAAATTGTAATGATGCCACGATTACCGTACTACCGCTATCTCTTATTATACCGACTATGGTATGGCGGGGTTTTTCCCTTCCCTTCTGTTGTTTATTGCACCACCACCTTGCTCAAGGCTTCTTGCCGCAAGGTTGCGGTGTATACCGCTCTACCGCATATGTTGTTCACCTCCTCGATGGTATAACGGTGTATGCTTTTGATCATAACTTGAAGATCTTGTCTTGTTGATATCTCAATGTCTCATTGACATTACTTCATTATATCCAAGAGTTGTGTTTTTCTGAGCACTTGTAGATATACCTTGTCGATGTGACGTAAGTGATTCTCTCCTTGATATACTTGTATCTTGTAGACATTTCATTGTTTTACATCGTCGATGAGACATATAAATAGGTCTCTTTGACATAGGAGTGTATAAACCGGCGCTACACTTGAAGCTAAACTCGAAGCTAAAGCAGGAGCTAAAAGTGGCTCTAAACTTGAAGCTAAACTCGAAGCCAAAGGCGGTGCTAACGACAGTGCCACACTCGGAGCTAATATCGGTGCTAACTGTGGCGCTACTTTTGGAGCAAATTAACGCCTTAATAAGCACCGAATTGTCCTGATCGGTGCAAATAAATGCCAAAAAAAGTGCCATCCTGATAAATAGTGCCGACGTTTTCAAAAAATTGGCAAAAATTACATTAAAAAAGTGGGTGCAAGCAAAAAACGGAGCAAATCACAGGGATTTGTTGTAGTGAATCTTGATAGAGTTCATTGAGATGTAGTTAAAAGAGTCTTTAGATATTTACATGGTACCTTAGAGTATTCCTTGTGTTATCATAGTTATTTTACTAAAGAAAAGATTTCCCTTTATATTCATGGTTATGTAGATTCAAACTAGGCAGGTGATGCTGATAGCAGATAATCCACCAGTGCTCGTGTTTACTTTATTTGGTGGTGCAATTAGTTGGATGAGTAATAAATAGGTTGTGGTTGCTTTTTCAAGTACCGAAGTTGAGTATATGACAACTACTCATGCTTCTAAAGAAGCCATTTTGTCTTAAGAGGTTGTGTTTAAACATAGGAATACAAAAAGGTGCACTAATAGTTTATTATGATAGTTAGAGTGTGATCTGTCTATCTAAGAACTTGACATTTCATGTCAAGACCAAGCACATTGATGTATAGTATCATTTTGTTAGAGATATGGTCGAAGATGGAAATGTGAAGTTGGTTAAGATAGAAAATTTGATGAATATTGTTGATTCTTTAACTAAGTTTGTTGGCACAAAGAAGTTCAGATGGTGCTTAGAGTCTATAGGTCTTTCAACCCCTAGAAATTCAGAGATTATGTTTTAACCCCTTGTTGCTCTTGCAAGGTGTTCGACAAGTGGGAAGTTTGCTGGAAAAAAGTGTCTCAACCTTGCAATTACAAAAAGTTTATTGTTGATCTAGGAAAGCATGGGGGTTGCAAGGGGTGGGGTACCCCCTTATGGGATTTAAGGGGCTCATCACTCTAATGGGGGATCCGAGGGAAACACCCCTGAAAGCCACATTTTATGTTTATTTTATTATTGAAAATCTAAACCATTCATCATCAGGTCTCAGATCCGATGGTAGATATTTTGTTGGATCATCTTTCCCTAGAAGGCAACCCTATTTTATGAGGTCATTGTATTATGGTTGTGAATTGTGATGTATTCTGAGAGTATGATAGCCGTTAGGTTATCTTTAGATCTCTAGTTGGTGATATCCTGTGAGAAGCTTGCTTTGCAAGTATATTGTAATTTTCATAATTTTTGAATAATCTATTAAGTAAATTTTGGAGTGTGGGGTTTTTCTCCCAAAAAGGTTTTCCCCATGTAAATCATTGTGTTGTGGTATGCATGATATTTATATTTATTTATGCTTATGTTTCTATAGCAGTTGTAAAGATCTGTAAAGTTTTGCAATATCCTCCTCTCAAGATTAGTGTAGGAAGTTGTTTTGCTACCTTAACTTCTTTATAGTATGAAACTAAAGAAAACTTCATTATGTTATAGATATCAAATTATTCAAAGAAAATATCATCCCCCATAGAAATAAATGGAGTGATAAATTTATTTAACTGACATTAATCAATAGTTATATGACTAGTTATCAAATTAGTATAATTATTTTAGTAAGTTAAGTAAGAGTATAGAATTTTGGTAGTAAAAGAATTACAATGAATGTTATTGGTTAAAGGAATTTTTTTAATATCAAATTGTTGATGTTATAGATGTAAGTGTAATTTCACACAAACACACACACACACATATATAGAGGGAGAGAGAGAGGATTTTATGATATTAATAGGAACTTTTATTTATTGGAAAATATTTCTATTTATGGATTTTATGATATTAGTAGGAACTTTTATTTATTGGAAAATATTTCTATTTATTATAAAAGCTACATTTTTTAAGTGATGATTAGGATCTCATGTGTGATAACTTACACTATTTATTAGATAATCTTAGAGCTAACTTGTACAATTTTGACATTAAATAACGGAAGTGATTTCAAGAATATGTTTTATCATATTAAAAAAATACTTATGAGAATGTAAACCATTTTAAAAAATTATCATTTTAAAAATGTAAATTATTGTATAGTTCTTTCATCTATTTACATGCTTTTGGGTTCAGATTAATTCAGTACACTTTCATTTTATTCAAAAATAACAATTATTAATTTCCAGATGGATGGAATTAATTGATTTTTGCAACATCTTGATATTTAAGTGAAGTATCTTTACCATTTAGTGTATGTCTTACCTCTAACAAATAATTAAGGATTTTAGTTCATCTTTCTTAAGATTTTTGAGGAGAGTGTCACTTTTGACTTATTGTTCATGTGGTTGGTCTATACTCCCACTTTGGCATGCAAACAACAAAACATACCATGTATCTTATATGTGACTCCACATTTGGAATTTTCTAGATGCAGCCCTCAAAATGACCATTTGATCGTATTTATTAATTAATTAAAAATAAAGATATTATACATTATTTTTAATTAATTAATAAATATGGTCAAATGACCATTTTGAGGGCTGCATAGACATTACCTCCACGTTTTGCATGAGAGCCACATGCCTTATCTATGCATCCATATTTAGTAGCACGAAGAGGGGAAAGGATGGTAGTTGGGAAGATAGTTAACAATGGAATGCAGAGTATTGTTTGGAAAGGAAGAGGTACAAGTTGATGCAAGTTGGAGAGAAAAATTTCTTCCTTGGAGTGCATTGGGATACCCAAGCACTAGGGAGAATAGAAATGAAAGAAAATTAGTAGTATTTCTTATCTTCTCCTTAGCATCCTTGAATGATTAGCTACTACTGCAATATCCACTATGTGCTGAGAAAAAGTCTCCAAAACCTGAGCTTGGCAAGAATTTTGACTACGTCTACTCAATTAATAAAGACTTGAACAGTCATAGAAGGGAACTCGTCAAATGGATTGACAAAGATGAAATGGTGAAGGCCCAAGTCTAAAGGAAGGTATCACATACCTTGTCCTCCTACATTTGAGTGAGGAACATTCTACTTAAAGCTCAAATCTCAAAATGGTTTGACACTACAAATTTTGCATGTGTAGTCATGGAGCAAATGTAGAATCAAAGGTAATTGATTCCTTGCTTATGCATGATGAATGCAAATCCTATGATGGAAGGACAACCAATCATGAATTCAATTAACATGATAGTGATGCACAAAGATATTAACTAATTGAAAGCCAAAATATTTCAAGAGAGTGAGATTGAATGGAAAATATCTTTTTGGTAGCATGAATAACTCAAGAAGCTCTTTAGCAAGAATAGGATAAACTAGTCCAAGCAATTTTAAAAAATCCACATTGAAGTAGTTGATAGTCGAATGACACTTTAAACATGTTAATATGTTTATTGGCCATTATAAACCATCAAAGATAAAATTTTAATAGAAGTGACACCTAAAAACAAAGTCACAAACAATTTTAAAGGAAAAGGTAAAAAAGTAGTATTGTAGTGAAATTATTATTTGAAAATATTCTTGAAGTACATCGCTATTTTGTTAAAATGTTAGTAAATTCATATCCATTTTGAAGGATTTAATTATTTTATAATATTAAGATTAAAATAAAACATGTTTAGAAAAACACTTTAATAAGAAATTATTTCTTTTATTTTTCCTTAATATTTAACTTAAATCATTATTTTTGATATTAAGGGATGTAGTTGCATTAATGATGCAACTTTGCATAATATGAAAAAATTTAATTACAAGACTTAAATTTGTGAGGTATTTCCATAATTTGATTTATTGATATTATTGTTATTACCTTATAAAGAAATTATAACATGGATCTTGATTCTACAAAATAAACTATTAAAACTTTGAAAATCAAAAAGTTTAACCTTAGTGACAAAAATTAGATGACCATAGATAAGCCATGAAATTTAGACACTAAAGAAAGGAATTAATGAATGAATAGGATAGTTAATATCATAAGAGTTTCTTTTGAAGTTAATACGACTCAAGGTACTCTTGTCAAACTAAATGTAATATCCCTCCTCTTAATACTCAAGTAAACTCAAGAATTTACTAGAAGGTAAATAACTTAGTAACCATGAGAGAGAATTTTTTTTTACATTTGCATAACCTCAAGAAATTAAATACAACTTTTCATGATAACTTCAAACTTGAAATCATATGTAATCATAGTTGGAATAAAAAAGAAGTCCTTACACCTCCCATTTATATTACATAAAGTACAATTGCAAAAATAATAGTTTTACCTCATAAGTTTGACTGTCATAAGCCAGAACATGGAGTTCATTGCATCTGGAATGTTGATATCTATCTTCACGAGCCTTGAAGAGTCTACTGATACAGAGGGAGAGCATCATCGAGTGCTTTTCCTCCAACCACAGACTCAAACAGTCCCCTGCACGCTTCCTAACTGGAAGTGGCCAGACCCTTCATGAAGGGTATAGATATAAGGAATTGTCAAGTTTCTCCATCTGAGTCCTAGTGACGTGTCCTACAAAACTCAATCAACCATACAACTCTAGATCCCTTCTAGCTAAGTATGATCATTCTAATTGGTCATGCCCTCTAGACACACTCCTCTGACTCATCTTAGAAGCTGTCTCATCTTATAGTTTTACTTATTGTATTTGGTACTCTAGACTCAAACTAGTTTGTATAGAAAATCCATTCTAGCCAATCTGACTTAGAACTAATCCTTAATCTAGGATATGTATGTAATGTAAATATTTAGATATTTCAAATCTTTTTAAAAGTCCCTTATTGCATTCTTGCAATATCTAGGGTTAATGACTTCTTGTCATTTTACTCTCAAGATTCAACACCCAACATATTTGATGCATTAGATCGAGTTTCAACATTATCATGGAATATCTTAAGGTATTATAAAGACTTCCTGTCTTGTTCTATGGTTTTCTTGACCTTTCATTGTCAATCAGTATATAGATGTACAATGCCATATCCGACATAAGAGTTATAGATTTCCTATATCCTCCTTGTTTCTATACTAGGGTTTAGCTTCTCTAACCCAATACATGAAATATCAAACATCTTTGTTTTCCCAAAGGTAGTAACGTAAGTGTAACTAATCATAAGAATGAAATGCTTCTAGTCTTTCCTAGACCACTTGACATTGTTTGAATTCACATTTTACATACATGAATAAACATAGTATTCAAGGTATTCCTTCACCAATGTAATATCTAAAAGAATACTATCATTTCATATCAATAGTCTTGATCTAAGTCAATCTTCCAACATAAGTTAGGTTTTAATATCTTATACCTCATTCATGAAGCATGACCATTCGTAAAGAGATGGCTTCCATTTACAGTGGAATATAATAGTTCCATATTAACCATAGCATCCATTCTCGTAAGTATATAATTACCTAGGATAATTAGTTCCACCAATAAACCAGGTAGGCACTTAGTGCCGCCTACAAGACAATACAAATTTCCTCTTATCTATTTTCTTCTTCTCCAACAAGGAGTCAACATATCCTTTAAATACATTAGATGCATCTTAGTTATCATAGTAACTATCATAATCAGTTAAGCTCTGTTATAGAGAATTTGTGACTCCACGTCACCTTATTCCACTTTCTAATCATATCATAAGTCAAACCATATTCACCACCCTAGGTCTATCCATGGTTCTCAATTCCAATTTAAACTATCCCATAGGATAGAATCATATTCTTGATACTATAGGCATACCTTGCCTTAACTAAATAGAATGGTTTCATAAAAGTTGATAGCTCAAATTACCCTTACAAGTTTTTGCTAATAAACACTATCACCGTAAAGTTCACTCATAAGTAAAACAAAGGGTTTAAATCTTGTAATAATAACCATATAGGTCTTGGTTATCAAAAGTATAACAAATTCAAATACTAATGATTTGGCTAACATGCAAGCTTCCATATGATAAAACTATGATCATTGATGATCACACCACCTCCTTTGTTGAGGGTAACAAGTACAGTTATAAATATTTAATAAACCCTTCATAACCACAATTGGGTATCCATGCAAGTTAAATCAAGATTTTGTTTGAGTGTTGTAAGCATAGTTATGATTAAGGCCATATCAGCTATCACCACAATCTTGGTTATATGCAGGCCGAATCACTAACTAGTACTAATACCATAGTTTGGCACTTCTCGTACAATGAACACCTTAGGCTCGACTCCTTACTGAAGACTTGGCTTTGTTTTATTCTATCAACATTGTTATTTGACGTGTATATGTTGTTGTTTATATAATTGCTCAACTATAATGGCCTCGAGCCATAGTTATAGTATAGATTATAATGCATTAAGCTCACTGGCCTTCGTGACCTTGAGCTACAGGTATAACGTGGTAAATATTGCAATATAGCTTGAATTTCACAACTATGAGCTTTACTATAGGAAGGAATACAACGAATTGAAGCTCGGCCTCCATGGCCTCAAGAAAGTCACGACAAGGAATATAATATAGTATCGCTCAACCATAAGTCTCGAGCCTAGACACAGTGAAGAATAGAGAGCAATACGGCCCGGTCATAAGGCCTTGAGCCTCTGAAACGAAAAGAAAAGCTTTAAAGATTATTCAAGCCTGACTGTAAGGTCTTGAGCCATTACCATATAGAATATATTAGAGTTAAGGATATCACAGTAACAAATATAAAAGCGTCAACCTCATATGATATGCATGCTATCGAAGTTTGATATAAAAGGAATTCATAACTCAAAGTGTATGCAAGGATAAGATTCTTTACTCTACCTAAGCACAGTCCTTCCAATACGAAGGTATTCCCAGTTCAGCCTCCATTGTCCTCCTCCCAATGTCTTTTCCTTCCCTCCGAGCTCCTAAAACTCCTCCCTCCAAAACCAAAAGATAATATTCATCCTAATTGACATGCCTATTTTCGTGGAAACTACCACCCTTCACCAAGGTGGAGTGAGTGGTCTCTCCCACTCGACCAACTACCACGAGCCTGGCTCACACAAACATGACACCTGCAAGTTCTATCACCTCCCCGAGAAGTTGATTTTGACTAATGCTTAAATAGTCTTCAAGGTGAACAATTATCTCCTGCATGAGAAGGAGGTTGCCACAATGTGGAACCGATAATATTTCCCTAATATACCCGCGCCATCATTGGATAAAGATAAGTGTGGTCTAATATCCCCCTCTCCCCCCCAAAAAAAAAGAATTGAAAACAAAAGCCAAAATTTTCTGCTGCTATCCAACATTATATCGCTACTTATTAAAGCTTAACATATATTTTAACATAATAATAATTTAAGAAATATTAATATCATGGGAAAGGTTATCGATATAGGTCGTTACATCGTCTAGCTAGCATATTTGTCAAAACGAATGGATTCAATGATGATCCTAAAGGATCAATGTCCACATGTAATGTCATAATGAGAGTCATTAAGTAAAATTGTTTATAGATCATCCATCATACATCTATGAACATACTTATATGGGAGTCATTTTCATCGTAATAATTTATGCATGCACATATGTATCCATTCGTACTTGAACGTATATATGTGCATATACTTATCTTATCTCACGTTCACCTACCTTCATATATTCATTTGTTTTATATAATAAGAGAGTTAATAACCCTTAAGAGAATCATATCAACACAAAGGTCAACTAACTGATTAATATCGACAAGCTTCTAAACACATTAAACAACATGAACTAGACTTTAAACGACATCGACAACTTGTCAAGTTGAGAAGTAAACTTAGACCAAGAAGGTTGAGTATCACTTACCCGAATAAACTAGGTTCACCATTTTGCATCAACTCTAGACCTAAGATGGCAACAACCTGTTCTTTTCCTTGTATCTATACCCTTCTCTCCAATGATGATCTCCCTCCCTTTCTTGGAGGGGCAGAAACCTGTTCCCTAAATGCAACTTGCAAACACCAACTTGAGATTAATGTATCATTAATCAGTTCATAATCCTTATGAAATCATCACATCTTGACAACTTTTAAGCACATGTCAAATTTGAGTCAAATAAACATAACCTATAAAAACATTGATTTTTCTAGACATTTTTACTAAACATCAAATCATTGAATCCTACGTAATCATCTGCTAATTACTTCAAAAGTAAAAGGTAAAACATAGTTAAAGTTAGGGGTGTAACACTAAAGTTAATAGTACCTAATGTATTGATTCTAGTTTAACTTGGCTAGGAATTACTTGGTAAAACCCTTGCGATTAAATGATTATATTACGAAGATAATGGTAAAGCTTGTTGACTATGATTGCCTAATATCCTATTAATTAGTTTTATCTGTTCAGTTATTAATTTGATGAAATTTTTAAGTTGCTACTAATCTAGGAATTTATAATTATCATTTTTATTTAGATATCTTGATAGGTTATTATGTTTTACTAGTACTAGTCACCAATTAATCTGGTGCTATCCATTTAGTTGTGAACACAAATGATTTAAAAATATCAATATTTTTGTTATGAAATTTTCTTTAATTGTTAGTTTAATATTACAAATAATAGCACCTTTAAAGTCATTAACTATATGAGTAGATAGATGAAAGAGACAATATGGATGGGAATCATGTGGATCCATTTTACTATCAAGTGTGGATTTTTTTATGGTTTGTGTAGTTCTTATCATATCAATTCAATAATTTCATCCTATAGTGAGAGGAACCCTCATAATTCAACTTTTATGGCTCATTATATGTACTCATCAAGGTGTATCTACAAATCAAATATGAATTGAACCTAGAGGGTGTACGCTATTGTTGACAAAGCTTGTGTTGGTTAAAGTTCAACTTGGAAAACTATGAAGCCTCTAATTTCATTATGTAGGCAAGGCCAACATGGATGAGCCCCCGAGGCATAGGTTTTTCCCTTAGGTCCTATCCTTTTTCAACTACACTCAAATTATTGATTATTTTATCTTGATAGAAAAACTAATTTCGAATATTCAGTTTTATAGGTTTCTTGTGGGTACAGGCTATGGGAACCCAATGGGTTGCTAATCACATTGTGAGATGAAATAAATGAGAATATAGTAAGAGATGATCATCCATATCATTTGATTAGGTTAGTAGAAATTCTACAATGATAGCTTATAAATACACAATGAGAATAGTACTTACTGAAATGTTCAATTTAATGAAAGGTTGATATACCTTAATACATAGTTAGACGAATGTTTCATTAGATTATATCAACCTCTAGTGATATATTTAATTTGCATAACATGTGACTTGACTATGTTTCAGATTATAAATGTGTTAGTAATAAAATAGTTTATCTCGATGTTGTGATTCATGTCTCCCTTTTGAAATCCAACCATGATTGTCAAAAAATTCTTATTGAACAATGATTATAGTTTGTTGGTCAAATATTATTATACTTTTCATAAAGTGCGTGCATTGTAAACAAACTTTTGTGAGTTAATCAAGTGTATATGGTCAAAATTTAGAATTTGTGTTGTGTCCTTAGTTGGATTTTTGGTAGTGTGTTTTGGGCATTACATTTGTTATCAGAGCTAAGTTGCAACATCAAGACTCTAAGAATGAGATGGGTCTTAGTTAATGTGTATGTAGGCAACATGTTAAAATTTCAATGTCATGTGTTACTATGCCTTTGGTTAGTACTCATCTAGGAAAAACATATACACATGAATACAATGAAGGAATCTTAAAAGAAAGTTAAAAAAAAAGACTTTTTACCATTTGTATGTTCCTGTACTTGATGAAGTTTAGAAGGAACTATGATTATGAAAATGGTGATTATAATGTGCGATTAGATGACTTAACCCAAGTTAACAAAAAACAAGATCTATAAATGTATATAAATGTTAGCTTATCTATCTTATTAAATAATCTATATAAATAACGTCGAGATATATATTTATTAAGGTGTTTATTTTTTATTACATTATTTCACATAAGTTATATTATACATAAATTATTAAATTTAACAAACTTATCATATGAATTTTATGTTTAAATAATTATCCATTTTTTCTTTATAATAGTATATTATATTATCATTTGTTTTTATTTATATTTTATTTAATATAAAATAATTTAAAATTTATTATTTAAATTAATATTATATTATTAATGTATATTATTATCTAATATAATATAAAAAAATTATATTATATTATATTATACATATTATATTTTCTCTCTAAAGCTCAAAATGTCTAATTTGGTCTTTGTGGTTGTCATAATCCAGTGGAATTTTAAGAGTGGTTTAGTAGAGATTTTAGGTGGGTATTTTGATGGTTTTGGGAATCCTATCTCTCTTTCATGCCTTGTTTTTTGTGTCAAGTTACTTGGTGTTTTTTCTTAAGATAGAGTTCGGTATTAATTTTGTTTGTGTCACTATGCATCATGCATTGGTGTGCATGTCAAGTGTGTCATTAGATGTTGTCAAGTGTGCATGTAGTGCTGTGTGTCTCATTTAATGCCATTTTATTATCACAAAATAATTTGATCCATGTTTTTTCCATTAATGTCCTAGTATAAAAGTTGAGGCATTACAACAAGTGGAAGAGCAAAGCTCATAGGTATAACCGGTCAAAGGTTAAAGGCCCAATCCTATTATTTAAATGGCAGTTTAAATCAAATTTACAAAAAAACAGTGTGATGGATAAAGGAGCTCAACCATCCAAGTTTGTGGCCTTCCTAAGCCCCAAGATCCTATTTGGTCCAACCATGCTTTAATGCATGAAACTTTTGAGTAGAAGGATAGACTTGAAATCAAATTGTCATTGTGAGGAAGGTAGATAAATGGGTTGTAATATGCAATTACAAGGTAGTGACTTATGATTCATAATCTACAACTCAATACACAAATAATTATGCTACCCACAATTACTAGCTTACATCCAACTACTATTTGTTGGGATAAGGTGCCATTAACCTTGTAAATCCCAATATTGTATTTATTCCATTTATTATTCTTAATTTGTAATTACCCATAAGGGATGAATAAGTTTCACCGACGTTTATTACAGAGTTACTTTTAGTACTCAAGGAATCTTGGTAAATAGTAAATGAGGTGAGGTGGAGAATCTTGGTGCCTATCTTTGGGAGATGTATTTTTGGGCTGTTATGACGCATGTCATAAGTTTGTAAGAGCATCTATGACAACTTACAACTGTCATAAGGTGTAAGAGATTCTATGACAACGTATGACAGCTATTATTATCTTGTAAGTTCCTATTCTTGGTTCTAGGCGCCTATATTGGGAAGATGCCTATGACAAGTGTCAGGGAATATGTAAGAAGATGATTTTGGTGTATCCCAAGATGGAAATATTGGATTTTATCCATCTCCCACGAATTCCTTTGGTGGTTACTCATTTTGTATAAATATGAGACTTGAGAGTGAAGTTTGTGAGAGAGAGAGTAACAAGAGGAACAGGGTGCTGCAGGATTGAAGACTCAAGAGGAGATTGGAAGTGGATGTATTGTAATCTTGTTTTGAAGATAATACAACTTGGGCCTCTCTTCTTGGTGGAGTTTTTTCCCGCAAGGGTTTCTCCACGTAAACACTGTGTTATGAGTTTATTCTTCTATTCCATTGCTACCTTGTGTTGTGAAATCTTGCATTCTTATGTTGCTGATTTGTGCCTCTTTGTTGCTGCTATCTTATGGTGATGTTATTGCTGTTATAAGTTCATCTAAGGTGGTTTTATCAAGCATGTTAGAGTGGCTGATTTTAGCATCATAAAGAAGTTGAATCTCTTCATGGTATTTCAAGGATTAAGAAAAGTTATTTATAGATTTGCATACAATTTTCAGATTTCTGTATTGTAGTAGTCAAAGCCTTGTATCTCACCAATTGGTATCATATCTTGGTGATTTGGTGCTAAACAATTGGATTTGAGATTGTTCGTTTGTTCCAACAATTGGTATCAGATCTTAAGGTTGTTTCATGGCTTGCATGTGCTTGTATGTGCTTGCATGTTTTTGCATGTGAGTTGCATGTACTTGCATGTTGCTTCCATGAGCTTGCATTTGTTTGCATGTGAGTTGCATGTACTTGCATGGACTTGCATGTTGCTTGCACGTGCTTGCATGTGATGGATTCATGGTAATTTGGTTCTGGGTATTCTTTCTTTTTTGAATTTAGCTTGTAAAGCTTGTGAATCTATTGGAAGGAATTGTAGAATGTTGGAGGTTTTTGGGCTGCAGTGGATGTTCTGTATGTTGATAATGCTTTGAAGATTTGTGAGATTGGAAGCCATGGTATCTAACTCTCAGATGGATATTGTCAATGAGATATACAGTGGGCTCTTGAGGCTCAGGGTTATGTATCTTCATGGAGTTGATCTTGTGGTAGTGATATGGAGCTCTGGTTTGGCAATATGTGAGTATCCTCTTGCATGGTGGTTATGTTCCTTTACCTTGTGGTCATGTGAAGTGAATGGGTTTTCATGTTGGGTGGTTGATTTTGGTGCCCTAGTTACATGGAAGAACATTTATTTCTTGGACTATAGTATGGAGTGCTTATGTTGGATTCATGGGTTTAGCCCTTGGTTGCATGAAAGCATTGGATGATTTGTCATGGGTTGCATGTGGGTTGTGGAGTTGGTATTTCAGTGATATGGAAACTCCTGGACAACCTGGTTCCTCCTTTTTCATATTCATGTTATTTGGGATATGTAGGTTTTACAGTTTTCCTGTTACAAAAAGCTGTGGATTTGTAGATTTGTGATATTTCATTCTTTCGAATGACATGTATGGTGTGAATATCTAGATATTTAAGTGATTTCAGATCTACAGAGAGATGGTTTTGCAGGTTTTACATGTTAACAAAAATCTGTGGTTTGTAGATCTGTGGAAAGATTGTATTCAGACTCTTAGAGTATTCTGGATGGAAACAATTTCAGATTTGCAGGGCTGCTTGATGGGTTCTTATGATCTATGGATACTCTTATGTGGATTTGTTTGGCAAATCAGGTCTACCGTTGATCCTGGTGTTTGAGTCTTGGAAATCTGCATGTTATTCCTTGGTTACTTCTATTCTGCATGTTACTGATGTGGGGTTGAATCTATTTTTCAGTTATTTGAGACTGGAGCACTGACCATGTTTTTCTCCTTTGAGATATTTCATGATTGCAAATCTTGTAAATTGTCTGATGAGGATTGTATTTGGTTGGTCACCTTGATTACATTGGTATGTTTATTACAGTGAGACAGAAGGATGGTTCAGAGTACCTGATATAGTTATTCATTAGAATCTATAAGAGTAAGTTATGGTGCATGAAAAGCTCTATTCACTTTTAGTGGAGTTTTGGTAATGATGTCTGTCATGATACCATGTCTACAGCTTTGTATCACTTTCAGTGGGAGTTTTGTGCAGTTACAGTGTGTTCTATCTTCTTGGTTTGGAGATTATGGTTTCTTGACCTTTTGGGAGTTGTGTCATTTACAACGAATTCTTTGATTGTGTTGAGGCCATGGATGATCTTCATTTAGGAGATGGTTATCACGATGTCATGGATAGCTTGGTTACATGTTTCAATGGGAGCTTTTGACAGTGATGGTTTGATATTTATCTTGTTGCCATGTATAGCTCGGTATCACAGTTTAGTCGGAGCTTTGGTAGGATATCGTTATCTTCATGTGATTTGAAGAGGTTTTAACATCTTGTTTCATGGAAGACCTTTAGAGTCTTTGGTAAAGGTGTTATTGTTCTTCCTTTGGAGAGGATGTAGTTCTCTTTGGTTTTGAGTGTTAATCATTTGCTTGGAGCTTCATGATTTTGCAGGTTGCATTTGAAGTTGGCATGGATTGATTAGTGGGTGCTCATGGATACTAGAGAGACTTGGGTTAGGCTGGATATTTCTTATGTTCAAAGATATGTGTTGGAATGGTTACTTGTTATAAAAGTTTCTCAACAGTAAAGATCGAGGAGCCTATACCTGGAAATGGATGTGAGTCCATCATAGACCTGATGAGAAGGTTGTCTTTATTGAAAGCCTATATTGCTTGGTGTTGTATGCACAGGACAATCTTGTATCCCACTCTTGGTCTACTCGGCAGGTAAATGATCTAAGAGGTGTTGCCCACCTGATTATTAGATGCATTATTTATATGTATCTTTTCTTCTCTTATGCATTAATCTTGAAAGTTGAGTTCTGAGGGATTGTTGAGAAGTAGATGCATGATTTTATGGATTTCCATTGTTCTCCTTGCAATCTTGAACTTTGGATTTGGTAGGAGAAGTACAAGAGATGGTTAGTGGCTTTGGGCATATTCCCTTATGTTGTGGGAATGTTCGGCTAAGTTTGATCTACTTTCTATGAGAGGTTTACATCTAAGTTCTGCCATGTTTCATTATAAGTTGAATGGTTAGATGTTGATATCCTTTCAGTTTGGGAGTGTTGAAGGAGATCTTACTTTACACAGTTTGGCACATGTTAGTGTGGTATAAGGAGATGGTTTGATTTGCAAGTTCTCTCTTTATGGGAATATTGTCTTCTTCTTGAAGGTTCTTATGTTTATGGAATTGAGGTTCATGAATGGAGTTATGAGTTGTTGTTTGTACTTCATTGTTTTTTGGCAACAGTTTGGTAGCTCCTTGATCTCTTTCTTCATTGGTTGGAGGACTTGGGAGAGTTATTTGGATTAGTAATGAGAGATGTATTTTTCATATCATTGTATGCTTCTTTGACACTATGTTAGAGGAGTTAGCCACATCCTCTATGTGAAGTGCTATAGGAGGACTTGTTAATGCTGTGATCTTGTTTTCAGATTTGACATTACCTGTGCAGTGGGAGTTCCAGAAGGTATATGTGTTCTGTATGAGAGGGGCACCTCTCTTGGACTGGTTACATTTTACTGCAGTGAGTTACTTCAGAGGTTTTTTATCGCATGTCTATGTGTGTTATTACCTTGGAGTCTTCTTTTGCAGGATGGTGGATATACAGGGACTTGTTTGTAGATTTGGGTTGTTATGTTGATAGCATGAAGTTCTACCTATGATAGTTTGTTTACCCTAGTTTGTGGTATGGATAGTTTTGGATGAGCTAGCAACTTGTTGTGGTTGCTATTCCAATTTTGGTATGAGTGTGGCAGTCACTCAGAGTCTTTTGTTATCATTTGAATTTGATGCTTGTGTTCATGTATAGATTGGTGCAAGTTTCAGTGACAGTTGATATGTTTCACCATGGCATATTCCTTGTCCTATCATGGGTAATATGATGTGAGGATTTCTTGCTTGAGATGGTGGTTATCATGGTTCCTTTTGCAGGTATCTTGTTGGAGCACAAAAGCATGTTGAAGAATCAATGGTACATGGTTGGCTAAGGGATGTTTATTCCCTTGTTGAGATTTCCTATGGGTTGATTTACAATGTATAATGTCAAGTGGGAGAATGTTGGGATAAGGTGCCATTAACCTTGTAAATCCCAATATTGTATTTATTCCATTTATTATTCTTAATTTGTAATTACCCATAAGGGATGAATAAGTTTCACCGACGTTTATTACAGAGTTACTTTTACTACTCAAGGAATCTTGGTAAATAGTAAATGAGGTGAGGTGGAGAATCTTGGTGCCTATCTTTGGGAGATGTATTTTTGGGCTGTTATGACACATGTCATAAGTTTGTAAGAGCATCTATGACAACTTACAATTGTCATAAGGTGTAAGAGATTCTATGACAACGTATGACGGCTATTATTATCTTGTAAGTTCCTATTCTTGGTTCTAGGCGCCTATATTGGGAAGATGCCTATGACAAGTGTAAGGGAATATGTAAGAAGATGATTTTGGTGTATCCCAAGATGGAAATATTGGATTTTATCCATCTCCCACGAATTCCTTTGGTGGGTACTCATTTTGTATAAATATGAGACTTGAGAGTGAAGTTTGTGAGAGAGAGAGTAACAAGAGTAACAGGGTGCTGCAGGATTGAAGACTCAAGAGGAGATTGGAAGTGGATGTAAGTAATCTTGTTTTGAAGATAATACAACTTGGGCCTCTCCTCTTGGTGGAGTTTTTTCCCGAAAGGGTTTCTCCACGTAAACACTGTGTTATGAGTTTATTCTTCTATTCCATTGCTACCTTGTGTTGTGAAATCTTGCATTCTTATGTTGCTGATTTGTGCCTCTTTGTTGCTGCTATCTTATGGTGATGTAATTGCTGTTATAAGTTCATCTAAGGTGGTTTTATCAAGCATGTTAGAGTGGCTGATTTTAGCATCATAAATAAGTTGAATCTCTTCATGGTATTTCAAGGATTAAGAAAAGTTATTTACAGATTTGCATACAATTTTCAGATTTCTGTATTGTATTAGTCAAAGCCTTGTATCTCACCAATTGGTATCATATCTTGGTGATTTGGTGCTAAGCAATTGGATTTGAGATTGTTCGTTTGTTCCAACACTATTCCTCACTTATTATTGCCAAGCATGAGTTTTATGATTTTTCAAATGGCTCCCATATGAACCAATTCTATTTCTATCAGATCTTTTTTATATTGATCTTTGCCTTGTACTTGTGGAAGGAAATTAATTTTCATTTCTTAACACATTCATTCTTTGTCGCACCTCTAACTTTTCTACCACTTTTTTCTTATAGATTCTATACTATATGTCACTTTGCTCACATCCAGATCTTCTCTTCAAGCCTAAAGCAACATCTTCTTTGCCATTTTAAAACATCCTAGCCTTCTAAGTATTGTTTTGGATATTTCTTCACCATATCTAGTGTTCTCTTTTTGTAACATTCTTATTTCCTATTTATGTTCTATAATCTTCCCACAAATTTATTTATTCTCTACAACTTCTTTATATGTTCTTGAAGCTTCTTCTATTATTTCCAACATGATAACTTCTTAGATTTAATCCAATAGCTTCACTTGTAGCTTTTCCATTTCTATTGCCTCTAATATCCTTTTTTCAATCCAAAAACATATCTCTCACTACACACACTAGAAAGCATCAAAATTTGGAGTGGAGCTCACATCCAAAGTTCACTTTGTCTTGTGCCTATGTTTTTGATAGACCCCAAGCCTTGCGAAATGGAGTTGAGCAATGACCTTAGGTCTGAGTGGTCATAACTTGAAATCTATAACATCATGGTTGGTGGACCCAAGTTGTCTTCAAAAATTCCACGGGCATATGCCAAATGATTAAATTGTAAAAGAAAAAAGATAATTCTATCAAGTTTCTAGTAGCCTGAATGGGATGTTATAGAGCCCCTACCATTTTCTAGCCTTAGAAATTTGTTGGCTACTTCATTTAGGATGTTATTAATAGCACCTTCATTACTTTTGCAACAATTTGATAACTTTGTTAGCAACTGTTCTCCTTTTCAGTAGTAAGGAAACTTCAGCAAGAAAGGCATGGTATGTTTAGACTTAAAGACCTTCTCATAATACAATCAAGGAATCTGGATGAGCTTGTATCTTATCTTCGTCATGTTTTGATTAAGTAACAATGATCATGACACGTGCTAAGTGATTAAATTATACAAAGAAAAAAGATATTCTATCAAGTTTTATGTAGCCTAAATGGGATGTTACAGAACCCGTATCATTTTCTAGCCCTACAACTTATCGGTTACTTCATTTGAGATACTATTAATAGCCCATACTAAGTTCTTCACTTGAAATTTAATACCCATATATTGGAGCAACAATATTTTGTTTAAAACATAAATTGTTTAATTTAAGATTACCATCCAGTTGAACAATGCTGGGTGGTTTAGTAAAGTTGTGCTTTAAGGCATCTTTGGTATTTATCAACTAATAAGGATCACATTAAAGAAATATGTAAAAAACACTTGTTAGCGTGTCTTAGTAGATTGTAGAAATGAAGGTTTTTCTCACGTTATCCATGAGTACAACAAAACTGAACACTTTTCACTATGAGTAAGATTGATAAAAAAATATAAAATTTGGATTATGAGCTGAGTATTTTGAGGACTATTAAGAGAGCGCATAGTATAGATATATGCCAGAGTACCAAGGAAAAATAAGGTCTCAACTACAATGATTGAGAAAGAACTGGCTCTCCAAAAGAATCTGAAAAGAGCTTGAAATGCAACATCAAGGTTTGATGGCAAAGGGTATTATTTGGGAAGATTAAAGCCTCACTTTGTCTTGTATAGAATCTGTTGTTTTTTGTATGAAGCCTTCCAAATTCCACCTGTTAACTTGTAAATATAGACCAAGTTTGCATACTTAAAACTCAGTGAGCTCAATAAGAAAGACAATCAAAATTCTGAAGCAATTTTGTGGCCCTTTAATATCTATGTATATGGATGTGCAGTCCATGTTAGCAGTTTGAGAATGAGTCCACAATCCATTCAAAGGATATATAAGCAATGGAACTAGGGCAGATAATCAAAATTTTGAATGGCGCATTTTTTACAATAGTATAATTTATGTTCTCTACTTTGAGAAGAAAAGTTTAGTGGACAGTTAAAATTTTGTGTCAAGTCACTGTTGCGGATCATATGAAATTGAATCATCTACTTTTAGATAAATACCTATATTACTTCATCAAGAAACAAAGCACATGTAAAAGGATCTCTCTTTTCTGACAACATCCTCTATAAATGCCACACTACAACCATTATTGAATGCAACCGATCCATACAAGCCCCCATCCTTTGCCACACTCCCTTCTTTGCTTTCAAATTGCCTCCCAGCTGAGGACTCCCACTCCTCTGAATCCCACCTAGACCAAAACCTGAACTCACGCTTGCTGATATCACCTAAATATTTGTACTCCAAGGAAATAAAAACATATATACTCCACGCTACTTGCAAGGATGAGTTGTATTTACCATTACATATATTCATGTAACATAAAGTCTAGTAAATTTATACATGTTTTAATAAAAAATTGGCAAAGATTTTTTTGGAAATTTATTCAAGTGGCGACATATTTTGGAAAAAATGGTAAATGGCAAAATTAATTTTTAAAAATTTGGTGAAAATGTTAGCCAATTGGAGAAAAACAGTCTACCTGCAATGCACTTCCCACCTCATCTTGGTTCAATGCCTCCATGCCACTCTCAAAGATCATCGCCTCAGACCGCAACCGTCCTCCCGCATGCACAAGCCAAGGAATCTCCTCATCAACAACCTTAATATCAACAAGTTCACCCTCCCTTCTCAGATTCTCAATTTCATTATATGATTGAGCGACGTTTTAATTTAAAGCGAAATAATGGTAGTTATAGTTCTATTATACCAACGTTGTTGAATTGTCCATATAACATAGTACAATAGACTTCGTCAAATGGAGATCTGTTATAGGTAAACAAGGTCACGCAGTCAAAACCTGATATTTTGAGAATTAAAAGCGTAAGCATGATCAAAGCGTCTTGGTTACGAAGTTAGCATAGGAATATGGATACACGGGGTTCGTGGTGTAATCAGTTATATTAACTTAACAATGAGTAAAAATCCAAACATAAACTTTATATAATTGATGGATGCGATTTTAAAATAGTGGTGAGATTCATGGATGTGTTTTATGTACATGGGTGAGCTGCCATTGGAGAAAATGGCTTGAACATAATTAATGAATCGTGAGAGTTAATATTCCATAAATTATTATTAGCCTTATGCATTGAGTGTGCTTTATTTTCTTATATGGTATTGTTTGAGAAGAAATTGTTTAACAATATTTCTTATTAAGTAGGAAACCTTCTTAGCATATTATGAAAACTTATAGTGGAATCACCCAATATAGATACATTAGTGAACATAACAAATCCAGTTGAATGAAAGAGGAAGCAAAGCATGGATAAATATAGAAAAACCAACCTTCAGCTTATATGCAATGTGGAACACTAATTTAGTAAGATAGGAAGTGTGATGTACCATGTGTTGCTAATTATAAGAGGACTGAGTGATACCTAGGATATAGTTGTGCATTATCTAGCAATTTCTTTTACTTAAATACAAAGTAAGTAGATATCAACAAAATTGAGAAGTAAAATGAACATTGTTTAAGGTAATGAAGTGAGAGTGGGTGTATTAATTTTATGCTATTGTGTGGTGGATTTCATAAAGTGTATTGTGTTGTGACATGTGAAATCAAACCAATAAATTTGTTGTGCCCCAAGTATGTGATATGGGGTATTTGACTTGGGATAAGGGTGAATGGACGTCAAGCACGATCCCTTATATGAACCCTTTGTGATTATCTTTTTGTATAAGCTAGCTAGCTATGAAATGATGTAAACATGTTATGTGTAGATGTGTGTCTACTAAATGAAATGTGATGTATTCATTCGTGTAAGTTTTTTTCTTTTTTTAAATGTGTACCCTAGTGTATGGTTCCTCTATGGGATTGAGATCCTAGTAGTGTAAACAGGGGTCGAGAGACAAGAGGACCTTTAGAGGAGAGCTACATAGTTTCCTTGGACATTATCCCTTGCCTACTCCCCCACACATTAGAGCCACACTCATTGGTTCATAGTACAAACCTACTCCTTGATATTTATAACCACAGGTAGAGGATGGAATTTTATGGACCATGGTGAACGGGATCTTGATCCCACTTGTGAATACAAATATTGGATACTTTAATGATATGGATTATTGAGCACCATGATACTTCATACATATATGTGGTTAGATACCACCATGATACAACATGTTATTATATTTTGTGGTTTGAGACCACCATTCCCTTCTTCCCCTCCGGTGGCTTAGACAAAACACATAGTGGACGTAATGTGCATTTTTTTGTAAGTGTAATTTATTGATATTTATATTTGTTAGAATTGTGAAAAACACAACCCACACGATCAAACATCAAACAATTCCATGCAAGAGATCTGCAAACAATATATGCAATATTCCTCAACAAAAAAAAGCTACAAAATGAACCTCAAGAATCTTCAAGGAAAACAAGAGTCCTTAAAGGTTGAGAGTTCTATATCAAAGGTATGAAAGCTTGAGAGAGTAGAAGAGATAATACAATGAGGCTTGAGTACTATATAGGAGAAACCTTAAATGAGAAAGGGATCAAATCATGACAAGTGTCAACATATCATGCATTGAGAGAGAATGATCTAATAATAGCTCTCTAGTTAACATGGTAAATTAATCCTAAGTTTAGCTTAAGTGTATGGGAATGAATTAGACTAATAATTAATTAAAGATTAATTAATTATTAGTTAATACGTGATTAATCTAACACCCTCCCTTAAGATGAACTTAGGGAGTAGCTAAAAGCCTCAAAAAGAGAATGCAAGATGGGTCCCGATAAACAAGGCCTGGTGAGGTACCCATATACAAATAAAAAATCTCTCAAAACTAGAGAAAAAAGAGAAAACCACATGGGAAAAACTCATCTCCAAAAGAGAGAAAGGTGAAAGAAGACTAAAAAAGCCTTCAAATCAATGTGAAGGGCTAAGAAGCCTCCAATCGAAATAATGTACCAAAAAGAGGAACATATAGAACATCATTGAAGCATGAAGAAGTTGCAGACTACTGTCGAAAGATGATTGATATAGTGTTGAAATGAAAAACCTCTAGAAACAAGAATGAAAGAGTGCCCATATGGTAAATGATCCATCTCACTAAAATGCAAGGTAATCCATTGTTAATGTAAACTGCATTCGAAAGTACATAGGAAGAAGAGCTATATACATAGATCACTCAAACTGTGAAACCAAGGAAGCATTAGCACCAATAATGGAAACCTCCTATAATGTTGAAAATGGAGAGCCAAGACAAGTACATTGAAATTGTGTGAAACCAAGAAGTGCATGTAGGAGAAACAACCTGTAAATAAAAAGGGTGTGCAAACTAAGGCACACACACATGAGGAAAGAATCACCAGGATTCACTACTACCATGGAAGGGACACTCACTTGAAAAAGGTGATGGAAAACCAAAGGAAAATATAAACCCTACCATGGCACTTTATATCATAGTGTGAGTACAAAAGGCACAACAAGATGTGCAAATTCCTTAGAAAAGTATACACCAAAATAACACTTTGTCTCAGTGTGTCTGCAAAAGAGAATTTGCATGAAAAGGATGTCTAAATGTCCAAATAGGATAGAATACTAGAAATACATGTAGAACAACAAAAAACAAGTCATTCCATGCAAATGAAAAGTTTTCATGAGCTAAGACATCCAAGTAATTCACCAAAGTATGAAAACACAAAAAATGAATAAAATGTGCCTAGAAAGAAATCTAGAAAAAATGCATGGATGTCTATGAAGAGCTCCAAAAGACCATCCCAATGTCGTTGGAATCACAAAAAATGAAGAAACCAGTCAAAAGTTAAGAGCTTGGGACTAAAAACAACACCTTTGAATTCAATAGGTTATAGAATGCACTAGCAAAAAAAAAATGGTGATGAGACCTACACCACTGGAAAGTTGGTGGAACCAACTTTCTGATAATATCTCATTCATCAAAATGTGATATCATACACCCAAGTTATGGACAAAAGAAAAAAATTGCTCCTTTAGGGCCAAAGAGGGGACTTGGGGCCCTACCTAGCGATCATACTGCTAACATCAGCATGATGACATGCTAACATCATGCAAAATATTCCCTAGAATATTCCCTTTTTTTGAAAAAATATCGACCCCCAGGGAAAATAATCTACTGAAATATTCCCCAAGTTTCTCCATCAAAAAAAAGATTCCTTTACTAGAAAATAAGAGCGATCGCCAAAAAAGTTAATGCCTATCAAAAAATATTTGGTGGGCTGGGGTGAAAGTATTGGTTGTCGAAATTGATTTTGGCAATCATCGAAAAAAATGAAGTAGCCAAAAAAATGCAAAAAACTCTTGCTAGTTATTTTTGGAGGTTGTCGGTCGGCTCTTCTACCATTGGTCGGGGAAGAAAATCCCGTTGGTAGGGGACAAGGGGCTCGTAAGGACCTGCCATGGCAGGTACCCTGTGGATACCTTAAAAGCCCACCCCCATGGTATTTAAACCTTGACTTTTTCTTTTAAATTCTTTGATGTTTAAAAAAAATTCTAAAATAATAAAAAATTTAAAAATAAATGTTGAAAGTTCTTTTTTTATTTTTTCTTGAAAATTGTGCATAGGGCCGTATAGGCCCTTGTACAAAAAAATGGCCTTAGAACTTCCCAACGAGCAATACAAGTGAATTTATAGTCAAAATTCATTGAATTGACCTCCTAAATCTAACGACGAGGTCCTTTTCATGCCAAAATGTAAAAAAATTGTAGCTACCCTCTGAATTTGAAAACAACACCCACTTCAAACCCTCATAGATTTTACCTTAGGAGTCTAAATTAGGCCAAACAAAAGGAAAATTTGACTTTCTTGACATCTATGAATCTAATAGTGAGATTCATTTCATGCCAAAATGCACCAAAAAATTGCCCACCTCCAAAATTTGCAAAAAAACCAAAGGACATTTCAGATTTGAAGCCTGTAACCCTTGTCGAAGAAAAAACCCTCATAAATCAAGAAGGGGTTTATTGAATCCATGCTTTGATACCATGTTAGAATTATGAAAAACACACTTTCCATAGGATCAAACAATGAACAAAGACACCTTCCACGCAAGAGATTTGCAAACAATATATGCAATATTCCTCAACAATAAAAAAATTGCAGAATTCAAACCTCAAGAATCTTCAAGGAAAAAAAGAGTCCTCAAAGGTTGAGAGTTCTATCAAAGGCATGAAAGTTTGAGCAAGAAAAAGAGATAATACAATGAGATATAGGAGCAACCCTAAATGAGAAAGGGAATTTATCATGACAAGTGTTAACATCTCATGCAATGAGACAAAATGATCTAATAATAGCTATCTAGTCAACGTATTAAATCATTCCTAAGTTTAGGTTAAGTGCATGAAAATAAATTAGACTAATAATTAATTAAAGATTAATTAATTACCAACTAATGCATGATTACTCTAATAATACTTTATGCCAACATCGTTAAAGATTGTCTTTAAATTTCTTGAGCTAGTTAACTATTTGGTAATTACAATGGTCTCTTTTTCCTTAGAGACTTATTTAGTTTTGAGTTCAATTAAATTGTTACATTGATGCTTCTTTTGATTCTAGTTTTATTTTGTATTTTATTTTTATGAGACTTTTATTTGACTTTTGGGGTTACAATTGTACATTGATAAATTTTATTTGAGGCAATTTTCATATTTACAACTATTGATATAAGTGTTGTGATGTGACATCTATAAATTGCCATATCCAAGAGGGATCCCTTGTAGGATGTATAGGGAAGTAGATACGTTGGGGAATTGTATTGTGAGGATAGGGGTTGCAAATGGGATGGTCGTAATCCATTTCTAGGCCCTAATTTTATGTGAGTTACTTTGCGAGTATCTGTTTTTTAGAAGCTAACCCCCTTAAACAAATGAAAAGTCCTAGTAAAAGAAAATATATGGAGGGCTCCTTTGAGAAAGGGCCTCAAGATCATCTTTCCTTATAATTATGATATCTATGTATTTCCATCCTCATAAACCCCATTGTGTGATCCTTGTGTTGTAAATTTTGGATAACTATTTTGATGTATGTTTAAATTTTTCAATAGATGTGATGTAGTATACATGTGAACTATGTGAGAAAGATAGTAACAAATAATATCCAGAGCTAATATTCCTTGAGACATGATTTGACATTGAGACAAAAATATTTTCTAACATCACGAGCGATGTTTATGGTGCAAAAGGATCTTGAGGTGTATCCAAGGATGTTAATATGTTTTTATATATTATTATGTAATTTTATTGAATATGGTTACATGGTTAATAATTTATAACTGGGTGCTGTCATAATAGTGGTTTACAATTCCTGAGAGGAACGAATTTTAGCTGAAATCACATATTTTTAGAAAATATAATGATTTAAGCCTTAAAAAGTTCCATTTTAAGGATTCCAATTGAAGAGGGTTTGATCAAATCACCTTAGATCAAACTCCCTTGGATAGAACCTTGTTAGTTTTAAACCATACCTATAAATGCGTCTCCTTTACACCCTATCAAAATCTTGATAAAAATCACTTTTGATTTAGCTTTTGGGGGATCAAATGAATTCATTTAAAATTTATTTCAAATGATTATGGTATTCCCTAGAATAAGAAGATTATGGTATTCATTTAAATTTCAAATGAATTCATTTAAAATTTATTTCAAATGATTATGGTATTCTATTTAATATGTTTTGGTTTTGTTATGTATTTGTTTTAAGTTTTATTAAACATAGGTTTTCATCGAAAATGAATTTCTTTGTTCTTCACATGTGGAAAAATAAAAGATTATCAAAAGAAAAATTAAAAATATAGGAGTGCACCAGATATTGAAGTCCTTGATCCAACAAAAAAATAAAATAAAATTTTGACATATACAAAAAGTTATGCGTTATATGGTCGCGCTGTGTCTGAATTGTAATTCGTTTGACTTTGAAACTTGATTAAGGAAAAAATATTCAATAAAAAACTATCTAACCAAGTGGAAGCACTAGATATCAGAGTTACAAATATAAATTTGAAAGAATTAGAATTTTATCGTTCATGAAAAAAAAGTTATGCGTTATACGGTGTGCGTCACTTTTTAAAAATGTTGTTTTCTGAAAAAAATCAATTTTCATGGGAGATGGAAAAAGAAAAGCAATTTGATTCCAAAAATTTTGAAAAAAATATTTTTAGAATCTGCAGACAAAATTTGATGAGACTCTAGTTTGCACCATCTTCAAATTCCTCATAGTTTAGCCGCTATAGGTGCCCGAATGTGAAGATTCAGTTAAAAATAATAATTTCAGTGTCTAGTTTGGCCAAAAATTGTAAACCACTATTATGGGATCACCCAACTACATGGATGGTTGCTAATTTATTTGTTGTAATAAAAGTATATTGGATAAACATTCTATTATGAGAATTTTTTTTCTAAGCATTGGATGTCTAATTCATGGAGGGGAGGTCTCTAACATGTACTTATGAAGCAATGTTTTGTTTCCTTCATCAAGTACTAGGAAAAATAACTAGAATGTTAAATAGATTTATGTGTATTGCTATGATAAGGTTAAGTTTCCAATCCTTACAGACTTCCAGGAGGAAGTCTATACAAGTGGAGAGGATGTAAGGCCACCCGATCAATTATCTATTATACATTTAAGGATCTTCTAGTACATTGGTAACAAAGTGCCTTGTGTATAGAGTTCACAAATTTTATGGTAGAGTTATTTGTCAATTATAGATTAAACCACAACCAATGTTGTCATTTAATAGATAACAACATAATTATTTTAGAAATCTAACCAATGTTTAAGGTGAAACAATACAATGAATATGTGAGAATAATACTTATTACCAAAGAGGATAAAGCCTATAGAGACCATGACTAGAGGAAAGGAAAGGTGGCCCAAACTTGTACATTTCATTCATTATGCATTAACATAGCTTTCTCACTCATCTCTTTGTTAACTAAACTTTGGAAGCATTATGGGGATAAGTTTATCCATTCTTGGTAGTCAAGGATGATTTATATAAAACTTGAAACAATTATCTAGATGTCAAACTCTATAATTATATCTTAGTTTAATATAAGGAAACTATAGTATACATGATATAATAGAAATGTTAGACTTTTATGAGGGTATTAGTGGGGACAACTATTATAATTATTTGAATTTAAGAAAAATTCTTCAAAGGAAGTATCAAACCAAATAAAACTTCATTATCATATAAATATGATCAAATTGTTCAAGAAAAATATCATCCTCCACAAAAATACATGGAGTGATAAAATTTATTTGATTGATAATAATCAATAGTTATATGATTAGTTATCAAATTAGTATATTACTTGTAAAATAATTATTTTAGTAAGTTGAGTAATATTAAGGAAATTTGGTAGAAAAAGGATCACAATGAATGCTATTGGTTAAAGGAATAATTTGTAACATCAAATTGTTGATGTTATAGATGTTAGTGTAATTTCACCTATACTTGGATATATATATATATATATATATATATATATATATATATATAGAGAGAGAGAGAGAGAGAGAGATTTAATCTATTATAGAGGATTGTATGATATTAGTAGGAACTTTTGTTTATTGAAAAATATTTCTATTTATTATTAAAGATAGATATTTGCAAGTGAAGATTAGGATCTCATGTGTGACAACTTACTCTATTTATTATGCTTATGAAAAATTAAACTATTATCATTGACAATGAAAATTATTATGTACTTCTTTCATCTATTTGCAAGCTTTTGGGTTCACAGTAATTCAGTACTTTCATTTGATTGTGAAAATAATAACTATCAATTTGAAGATGGATGGATTTAATTTCTTTGCGACATCTTGATGTTAAAGTGAAGTATCTATACTATTTAGCGTATATCTTACCTCGAGAAAATGATTAAGAATTTTAGTTCATCTGATGCAGGAGCATCCAATGGTGTGAGGGCAATCTTGCATCACCCAAAAAGATGCTTTCCAATTATGTTCATGTTGTTTGCTTTTTGTAGATGTTTTTGCATTTCTGGATACCCTTTTCGTCGAATAAGAGTTTCCAACTTTCAGAACTACTTTTCTGCTTTTTCTGCTCAATTGCTATTTTTAGCAGGTGTGAATTTGAAGGCGTGGGAAGACAAAAAATTATGGGAAGGTTCATGATGGAAAAATAAGCACTTTGGCGAAAGAATCAGGTCAAGATCATTCACGGTTTGAAAGTTATTCAAGTTCTAGTTTCTGCTTTTTGCATTGAAAAATGTTCTGAGTCCAGTTTGAGGCACTAAAAGGTCCCATACAGGCCTAGAAATCGTCAAAATTGGTGGAGAGGGTTCTTAGCGCATTCTTCAATCTGAGACCTTTCCAACGGTTCAAATGGTTTGAAAAACAGAGTCCCGGATCAAAAGTTATGGCTTCCGGAAGTTGGCCGATTTTTGGAAAATTGCTAATTTTCGAATTAAGACTTGATTTTGAATTTCAATTTGTAATTTTTGGCGCCAAACCGCCAAAAATCATAAATCGAATGTTGTTTTTGGATCCAAAGGGAAAATGGGCTATTTATGGGCTAGTTTCTAATTTTTGAGTAACTTTTTGGGGAAAAGAGTTCACATGCTACGAAAGGGGAATCTGGGTAATTTTCTGTAAGTCTATAATTTTGCATATATTATAGAGCTCAAGGATTTGAGATCCTCTACATGTAAGAGTTCCATATTTTTGAATAAAATATTATTCTCTATTTTGTGAGTGTTATTCTGTGTCTTGGGTTTGCTCCCTTGTCAGGTGGTATCAGAGTGGGTTTTCTTGAGCGTGTGAATAGATCGCCGATCGTGAGGCAATTTGCACCAGGACCGTGGTTGTGGGTTCAAGATCTTCAAGATGCCTCCAAGAGTGATTCCTGGTAGGCATGGTGGTGCCAGAGGTGGCAGAAATGCTGGTGGAAGAGATCCATTGGTAGCCGAGGGTTTCAGAGCCCTCTAGAGACAAATTGATGCATTGCAGGAATAGATGAGAAGAGGGTTAAACCTGGGAAGGAGAGGAGAAAGTGAGGATGAAGAGGAGGTGGAAGATACAAATGTAGAAGAGGAAGAAGAAGCTATTGATCAAGATCAAATGCGGCTGATTAGGGCCATTTCAAAGATCAAAAAAAGACTCAGAATAGAAGTCCCCAGTTATTTTGGAAGTCTAAACCCGGAAGAGTTGATTGATTGGATCAACGAGCTAGAAGAGTATTTTGAGTATGAAGAAGTAGAGGACCTAGATCGGGTTAAGTTTGCAAAAATGAAGTTGAAGGGCCATGCCAATATTTGGTGGAGAGAGGTCTAGTTGGAGAGAAATCGAAGAGGAAAAGGAAAGATCAGTAGTTGGGATCGCATAGTGGAGAAACTAAAGAAGCAGTTCATACCAATGGACTACGAGTTAGATCTGCTGAAGAAATTGCAAGGGTTGAAGAAAGGAAGTAGATTTGTGAAAGAATACATAGAATATTTTCACAAGATGATCATCAGAACAGGCCATGCAGAGGCCAACAAGGAGAAGGTAGCCCATTATCTTAATGGGTTATGACTGAGCATTCAAGAGGAGCTAAGCCTGGTCAGAATGACCACCATTGAGGATGCATACCAGTTTTCTCTGAAAGTTGAGGAGAAGCTGAACAAAAGATTTGATAGCAAACAAAAAGGCCGAGGAGGTCAAAGCGGAAGGGTTAGTGGAAGATCTTCTGGTAGCCGAAATGAGGATGAAAGGAGAAATGAAGATGTGGGTACCAATCAAAGCCAAAAGAATGATAACTTCTACCGCCCTCGTGATCAAAACAGTGGTGATCAAAGAGGTAAAGGACGAGGAAGATCTAGGCTAGGACCCATAAGAGGTGGTTTCAGAGGAACTTGTTTCCATTGTGGTGAAGAAGGGCATCGAGCCTATGAATTCCCACAACACCAAGGAAAGACAGACAGAAGGCCAGAAGGTTGTGGAAGGGTTGCACATGCAGATGAGGAGGCTCAATCCGAGCATTCAGATGATGCTGAAAGGGGATAAGCCCTAGTGGTTAGAATAGCCCTGGTGACTGAAGAGAATGAGCTAGAATAGAGGAAGAATCTGTTCCGCACAAGGTGCAAGTGTGAAGACAAATGTTGTGAAGTCATTATTGATAGTGGAAGCACCGATAATTTGGTGTCAGAAGAGATGGTTACACAGTTGAAGCTGAAAAGGGAAAGGCATCCACACCCATATCGGATTGCTTGGTTGCAGAAAGACCACAAAGTTCTGGTCAATGAGTAGTGCTTAGTGAAGTTCAAGATCGAAAGCTATCGTGATGAGGTACTATGTGATATCATCCCCATGGATGCATGTCACATGTTGTTGGGGAGGCCATGGCAGTTTGATAGGCGTGCTGTACATGATGACCATGCAAACACTTATTCCTTGATGAAGGATGGAGTCCGCCATAAGTTGAAACCCCTGAAGAAGGACGAAGAAAAGGTATGCAGTAGTGTTAGAATTTTTTTTGTTGATAGAAGGAAATTTTTAGAAGGCATGAAGCATGAGCATATGTGTTATGCATTGATTCCTAGAATGGATAAGGAAGGTAGTGAGAAGGTACCAGTAGCAGTTTCTGGACTATTGGATGAGTTTCAAGAGATTATTTATGATAATGTACCTGAGGGTTTACCACCAATGAGGAAGATCAATTATCAGATTGACTTGATCCCTGGAGCCAGTTTGCCAAATAAGGCAGCTCATAGAATGACTCCTGCAGAAAATGAGGAGTTGAACAGACAAGTTCAGGATTTGTTGAGAAAGGGTTTGATTCGAGAGAGTATGATCCCATGTGCAGTACCTATAGTACTAGCACCAAAGAAGGATGGGGAGTGGAGGATGTGTACAGACTCCCGAGCCATAAATAAGATAACAATCAAGTACAGATTTCCCTTGCCAAGGATGGATGACCTGATGGACTGTTTGAGTGGAGCTCAGTACATCACAAAGATAGATATGAAAAGTGGATATCACTAGATCCAGATTCATGAGGGAGATGAATGGAAGACTACCTTCAAGACCAAAGAGGGCCTGTATGAGTGGTTAGTCATGCCTTTTGGGCTAACCAATGCACCGAGCACATTCATGTGGCTCATGAATGAGGTACTGAAAGAGTTTTTGGGAAATTTTGTCATTGTGTATTTAGATGATATTTTTATTTTCAGTAAGAACTTAGATGAGAATTTAATGCATATTCTTAGGGTTTTTGAGAAGTTGAGAGAGGAGAAACTGTTGATAAATTTGAAAAAGTGTAGCTTTGTTAAAAAGGAGTTAGTGTACTTGGGGTTTGTTATCTTAGTAGAGGGTCTAAAGATGGACCCAAAGAAGGTGAAGGCTATTCTGGAATGGCCTACCCCAAGAACTGCTACTGAGGTGAGATCTTTCCATGGTTTGGCCAGTTTTTACAGGAAGTTCATTAAAAACTTCAGTAGTATTTGTGCACCCCTGATTGAAACAATGAGAGGGGATAGAAAATAGTTCAAGTGGAGCACTGGAGCAGAGAATATTTTTGACCTATTGAAGTAGAAGGTGACATAGCAACCAATTTTAGCCCTTCCAGATTTCAATAAGGCGTTTCAGGTGGATTGTGATGCCAGTGGTTGTGCCATTGGAGCAGTGATGAGCCAAGAAGGTAAGCCCATTGCCTATTTCAGTGAAAATTTAAATGATGCAAAGAGAAAGTACTCTATATATGATCAAGAATTTTATGCAATAGTTCAAGCATTAAAGAAATGGAGACATTATCTGTTGCTGAAGGAATTTTTTTTCTATACTGATCATCAAGCATTACAGTACCTAAGTAGTCAGGGAAAATTAAATCAGAGGCATATGAAATGGGTAGAATTTTTATAGAGTTATACCTTTGTTTTAAAGCATAGGAGTGGCAAGTCGAAAAGGGTTGCAGATGCCTTAAGTAGGAGGAAAAAAATTTATGACAGAGATGCAGATTGAAGTGGTTGGGTTCAATGAACTCAAGACATTGTATCCTGAAGATCCTGATTTTGCAGAGGCTTGGAAAGCTTGTAAGGAGCCTGTTATAGTTGACAGGATGAAGTGGTTGGATTTCATAATCCAAGATGACATGTTGTTTAAGGGAAGCCAATTGTGTATTCGAAGGAGTTCTATGAGGGAGAACTTGATAAAGGAAAAGCACAGTGGAGGAATGGCAGGACATTTTGGCTGGGATAAGACCATTGCCATTATCAGTGAGCATTATTATTGGCCTCAGTTATCACAAGATGTGAAGAAGTTTGTGGAGATTTGTAGCGTATTTTAGATGGCTAAAGGAGTGAGCCAGAATATTGGGTTGTATCAGCCCTTACCTGTACCAGAGAGGTCGTGGGAGGATATAAGTATGGACTTTGTTCTTGGTTTGCTAAGGACACAAAGAGGGAATGATTCAGTATTTGTGGTAGTTGACAAGTTTTTGAAGATTGCACATTTCATCCCATGTCAGAAGACCCATGATGCAGTCCATATTGCTGACTTGTTCTTCAGAGAGGTGGTGAGGCTACATGGTCTGCCAAAGAGTATAGTCTTAGATCATGACAGAAAATTTGTTGGATACTTTTGGAGGACCTTGTGGAAGAAGTTGAAAATAGAGTTGAAGTTCAGTTCTGCACACCATCCACAAACTGATGGGTAGACTGAGGTTGTGAATAGAAGTCTAGGTAACCTACTAAGATGCTTGGTAGGAGATAAACCCAGGGGATGTGACTTGATCTTATAGGTATGTGTAGGATCATCATGGGCCAAAAAGTGGCGATATGATGGGTATGTGTAGGGTATGTGGCTGACGACTTTTTTTTTACCCAAAATTGATGAAATGAAAAGGGTTTTTAAATGAGATTCTCAACTTTCCACCAATATAAATTATGCTATACTTTGAATTTAATAAATAATTATTATTCATTTTCTATTTGAATTATAACTAAACTCTTGATTGATAGGCTGGTTGAAAAAAATCTATAGCTTTCAAATAATATCACATTTTTTGAATTTGAAACATGCATAAGATTCTATGCTTTGCATACTATAGGATTAAAAAAAGAAAAATTTTAATTTCATGAAGTTTTTACCAACTTAAGGTGGTTAGACATATGAGTTTTTATATTTTTTAAAAGTTGTAATAAAAAATTCATAATTAATTATTTACTTGGAAAAAAATTACAAAAAAATATGCATCACATTTGGACATGAGTCCTCTACTTATATCTAAAATATTATAAAAAATATTATCATTTTATTGTGGTTAGGGTGGTAGAATGAGACACCTACTTCTTATTTTTCCCAGAAATTTAAGTACTACTTCATTAAAATTTCAAATTTTCACCAAATAGATTTTTTCTTTTTCAAATAAACCTAGTAGTTTAGAAACTATATTCAATTTTCTATAGATTCTATTCTTACATATTTTGAAATAATAGAGATAACTTATTCAAATTTTTACGTCAAGTTGCCTAACTTTGATTTTTCTATTTTTTTGCCACTTAAGGGCCTATTTTTCCATGATGATCCTGCACATACCCTTACCCCGATAGAATTTTCTTACAACAATTTTGTCAACGAAGCGGTAGATCACCATTCCAGATTGTGTATGGAGGTAGTCCAGGACTGCTCGAATTGAGGAAGATGGACCAAGAGAAGAAGACAAGTCTGAAGCCGAAGACTTTGCGAGCACATCAAGAATATACATAAGAAGGTAAGAGAACATATTAACAAGATGAATATGCAGTATAAGGCTAAGGAAGATCAGAAGAGGAGGTATAAGGAGTTTCAGATTGGTGATGAAGTGATGGTCCACTTGAGGAAAGAAAGGTTTCTAGTGGGAACCTATAACAAATTGAAGATGAAGTTTGGTCCCTGTAAAATTTTGAAGAGGCATGAATCAGGGAATGCATATGAGGTAGAGTTGCCAGATGGAGTCAACATTTCTCCTATGTTCAATATTTCGGATTTGACAGAGTATCATGAAGGTGGCGCAAAGGAAGTACCAACAATGGAACAGTGTGGCATTCCAACACCTAATTCAGAGAAGGAGGAGATTGAAGAAATCCTGGATAGCCGTGTTGGAAGGACTACCAGAAATAGGAAGTATGAAGAATATTTGGTGAAGTGGAGAGGAAGGCCTGTGGAAGATTCATCCTGGTTTTCTAAGGCAGAGGTTGACCGTTTGGGTTTTCCTCAACCATCTAAGACGTGACGGGGTCACTTCTCAAATTACCCTAGGTGTTTGATGCAGGAGCATCCAGTGGTGTGAGGGAAATCTTGCATCACCCAAAAACATGCTTTCCAATTATATTCTTGTTGTTTTCTTTTTGTAGATGTTTTTGCATTTCTGGATACCCTTTTCGTCAAATAAGAGTTTCCAACTTTCAGAACTACTTTTATGCTTTTTCTGCTCAATTGCTATTTTTAGCAAGTGTGAATTTGAAGGTGTGGGAAGAAAAAAATTTATGGGAAGGTTCATGATGGAAATATAATCACTTTGGTGAAAGAATCAAGTCAAGATCATTCACGGTTTGAAAGTTATTCAAGGTCTAGTTTCTGCTTTTTCCCCCAAAAAATGTTCTGAGTCCAGTTTGAGGCACTAAACGGTCCTGTATAGGCCTAGAAATTGTCAGAACTAGTGGAGCAGGTTCTTAGAGCGTTCTTCACTCCAAGACCTTTCCAACGGTTCAAACGGTTCAAAAAACAGAGTCCCGGATCAAAAGTTATGGCTTTTGGAAGTTGGCCGATTTTTGGAAAATTGCCAATTTTCGAATTAAGACTTGATTTTGAATTTCAATTTGTAATTTTTGGCGCCAAACCGCCAAAAATCATAACTCGAATGTTGTTTTTGGATCCAAAGGGAAAAGGGGCTATTTATGGGCTAGTTTCTAATTTTTGAGTAACTTTTTGGGGAAAAGAGTTCGCATGCTGCAAAAGGGGAATCTGGGTAATTTTCTGTAAGTCTGTAATTTTGCATGTATTACAGAGCTCCATGATTTTGAATAAAATATTATTCTCTATTTTGTGAGTGTTATTCTATGTCTCGGGTTTGCTCTCTCATTAGATCTTTCCTAGAGTTTCAAGGAGAGTGCCACTTTTGACTTATTGTTCACATTCCTAGTCTATACTCCCACTTTGGCATGCAAACAACAAAATAGACCACATATCTTATTTGGGCATCCATATTTTGCATTCAAAAACCACATGGCTTGTCTATGCATCCACATTTAATGGTGTGTTTGGCAGCTTAGATAAGGGGGGAAATGCTAGTAGTTGAGAAGATGGTTCACAAGGGCATGCAAAGTATTGTTTGGAAAGGAAAAGGTACAGGTCAGTGTAAGTTGGAGATAAGAATTGATTCTTTGGAGTGCAATAGGATACCCAAGTACTAGGGAGAATAGAAATGCAAGAAAATTAGCAACATTTTTCATCTTATCCTCAACATCCTTGAATGCTTTAGTTGCTACTACAATATCCACTATGTGCTAAGAAAAGTCTCTAAAACTTGAGCTTGGTAAGGATTTTGACTACATTTTCTTAGTTAATAGAGACTGAAATGGTCACAAAAGGGAACCTATCAAATGACTTGATAAAGATGAAATGGAAAAATGCTCAGATCTAAAGGAGGGTATCACATACTTTTTCCTCTTATATTTGAGCGAGAAACATTCTACTTAAAGCCCAAATCTCAAAATGGTTGGGCACTACATCTTTTGTGGGTGTACTCATGGAGCAAATGCATAATCAAAGGTAATTGATTCCTTGCTTATGCATGATAAATGTAGATCATGTGATGGGAGTACAACCAATCATGAATTCAATTAACATGATAGTGATGCACAAAGATACCAACCAATTGAATGCCAAAATCTTCCAAGAGAGTGAAATTGTATGGAAAATATCTTTTTGGTGGCATGAATAACTCAAGAAGCTATTTAGCAAGAATAAGATAAACTAGCCTAAGAAATTTAAAATAAAAGTACACATTAAAGTAGTTGATAGTTGAATGGCACTTTAAACATGTTAATATGTTTATTGGTCATTATTAACCACCAATGCTAGACTTTTAACAAAAAAACCACCTGAAAAAAATATCACAAATAAATTTAAAGAAAAAGGTTGTTTACTCACTAAGTGGCTTAACCAATGAATATAGAGTAAACAAAAGTAAATAAAAATAGTAACAAAACATCTCAATTACACATACAATGCACAAAACATAGGATTTGTATTTTCATTCATAAAGTAGAAATTCATTACATCATATAGCAAACTGTGATGTCCTCAACTATAAATTTGAAATGCCAACATATATATATATATATAGTTGGTCGATGTTGAGTGAGGACACCAACCATCAACAATTACCCAACAAAACTAATCAACTATCAAGTACTAACTCTTGATTATAAAATTAACAAGTTTTCTATATTTATATATTTATTTATTTACTAACTACATCATTCCCCCAAAAAAGAAAGTCATCTTCTAGAAAAATAACTACAAAAATTGGAAGAAAATTGTATATCATACTATTTCTAGTGGGAAGATGGTTGAGAGGACGTCCCTAGAGCTGGATGGAGAGAGAAAGTTGGAGTAGGTGTTTTGGCACCGAGTTGTCAAAGTTGATATATGTCTTCAGTCCTTAGCTTCAAGTGATATGTTGCCTTCAATTCTTTTTCTTTGGCTAACTTCACTATGTGCACAACCTCTTTCAAGTGATAGTTGATCCTCTCTATTTCATTATCCTTTGCTTCAACCTAAGTTTCCCTTTCCACCTCCATGTGGCCTGAATCTGTTTATCTTTCTTCATCAACTCTATGTCTTTGGCTGTCACTTTTTCTTTTTCAGCCTCTATGAGTTGGGTTTGTTGTTGCAATTGGCTTTGAAAATGTTGAGTCAGAGAGTCATCCTCTGCATGAACCTTCTGGGATACAACTATAGCCTCTTCAATCTTATGTTCAACTAGAAATTAGATGTCTCTTGCTATTTTAACCCATAAAACAACTCTTGATATGTCTTCTCCATGCAAAACAAGTTTGTTATTAATTTTCCATCTCTTCCTTGGAATGTAGGCCTGGTGGGGTACCAAGCCGCTAGCATCTACAAAGTCTTGATCTCTAGCCAACCCCGTGATACAAAAATGCCAACTTGAACTCCTTATCATAGTTTGTCTCTATAAATGTTAAAATTATTTGAGCCTCCTACCATGCTACTAGAGAATGGTTGTGCTCTAGCTGATTTGAAATATCCACAACTATGATTGTTCTTATAGGCTCTAAGCTCTGAATATACCTTTGAATAGTTCCCATTAGATCTGCTCTATCTAGTTTGGGGATATCTATGACTATCCCCTCTAAATCACTTGAATCTTCTTCTATAGAAACAAATTTGGTCAAGTTGAACTAGGTAGTGTGAGGGTGGTAGCTACCATCCTATCACCTATAGGGGTGTCCTCTACAAGTTGTGTAGTTGTTGGCTCCTCCACTCCTAATATATATTGCACTAGCTCTGTGGGAGTGAGTATCTGTGTAGTGGTCGGCAATGTGGTGACTGATTGCCTACTCTTTATTGTGGATGACACAATATCAAGCTGCTTTATAACCATCTTCATACCTTGAGGTGAATGCAAGGGGGAGATATCCTCTACCCAAATGGGGGAGCTAAATAGTTCCAACCAGCTATCAATCTAGGGTGTCTCCACTTCTATCGATACTATCAATGAGGATAGAAGGGTAGTAGCGGTTGCTACTATATCCTCAATCTCTCTTGTCCCTTCGACTACTATTGTCTCCTTGGCTGCTTTTGTCCCTTCGGTTGTTATTGTCTCCTCAGTTGCTACTATCTCCTTGGCTGCTACTATATGTGCCATTGAAACTAAAGCTTGAGTCTCAACCTTCATGGATATAATATTGGTTGAGTGTGTGTCTACATGTGTAGTACTAGTTGTGGACAAGGATATGACTATTTGCTCATATTCGTCACTGCTATCTTCCTCTTTTTGCTTCCTCTTTCTTTTTCCTATTTTTATTTCTTTGCTCGAGGCTGCTTGTGCATTCAAGGTGGTCCATCAAAACATAGTCAGACACAAGCTATCATAATCACTTGCTAGTTGGAATTTACCCAACTTAGTGGCAGGCACTTGGGTATACACAGTGTCCAAGAATAATTCAATAGCATGTCGAGTCATGTAAAATTCCTTATGTTTGCACGCTAATAAATCCCTTATTCTCTCTAACAAGTAATGGCCCCAATCAAGTATATCCTCCCTACACTCAACCCAGACATGTAGTCTACCATCCATATTGTATATTTTATGCTCTACTAGACCCTGCCAGCCTACACTTAATCATATCCATGAGGCATTCCAATCTGCATTGGCCAATATTTATTTTTATAATCCTTTGGTACCTACATTCTAGATTGTCTTTTTTTTTTTTTTTCTGGGTTAGGTCTTGCCTATAGATTCTTTTATAATATTAACATGTTTTATTTATTTATTTATTGACTACAAAAGTAAAGAAATAGTACTGTAGCACAAAATTATTATTTGTAAATATTCTTGAAGTACACCACTATGTTGTTAAAATTTTAGTAAGTTCATATCCATCTCTAAGGATTTAATTATTTTATAGTATCATGTTTAAAATAAAACATGTTTAGAAAAACACTTTATGGGAATTGGATTAGTAAGTAATTATATCTTTTATTTTTCCTTAACATTTTATATAAACCCTTACTTGTGATATTAAGGGATGTAGTGGTATAAATGATGCAAATAATATGAGGAAATGTAGTTACAATCCTTAAAATTGTGAAGTACTTCAATGATTTGATTTATTGATATAAGCTTGTTCATTACCTTATAAATAAATTATAATATGGATCTCAATTCCAAAAAATAAACTAACATTAACTTTGAAAATCAAAAATTTTAATATTGGTGGCTAAAATTAGATGACCATCTTAAACCATGAAATTTTGACACTAAAGAAAGGAATTAATGAATGAATAGGATAGTTAATATCATAAGTTTCTTTTGAAGTTAATACAACCCAAATTACTCTTGTCAAACTAAAGTTAATAGTAAACCTAATGTATTGATTCTAGTTTAACTTCGCTAGGAATTACTTAGTAGAAACCTTGCAATTAAATGCTTATATTATGAAAATAATGGTATATATTGTTAACTATGATCACCTAGTATCCTATTGATTAGTTTTATCTATTGAGTTATTACTTTGATGGAAGTTTTAAGTTGTTACTAATCTAGGAATTCATAATTATCATTTATATTTAGCTATCTCAATAAGTTATTGTGTTTTACTTGTAGTCTAGTCACCAATTCATCTAGTGCTATCAATTTAGTTGTGAACACAAATGATTTAGAAATATCCATATTGTTGTTATGAAATTCTATTTATTTATTTGTTTAGTACCTTAAAGTCATTAATTATGCAAGTAGATAGATGGAATAAGAGATGATATGAATGTGAATCATGTGGATCCATTTTTACTATCAAGTGTGGATCTGTTTATGAGAACAAGTTATGGTTTGTATACTTCTTATCTTATCAATTTGGTAATTTCATCCTATAGTGAGAGGAACTTTCATAATTCAACTTTTATGCCCCATTATATTTACTCATCAAGGTGTAGAAAAATCAAATGTGAATTGAACCTAAAGGGTGTACCCTCTTCTTGACAAAGATTGTGTTGGTTAAAGTTCAAGTTGGTGAACTATAAAGCCTCTTATTTCATTATGTATGCAAGGCCATCATGGATGAGCCCCTGAGGTGTAGGTCTATCCCTTAGGTCTTGTCCTTTCACAACTACACTAAAATTATTATTGATTATTTTATCTTGATGAAAAACTAATGGAGTATCTACTTTTGTAGGTTTCTTATGGGTACAGGTTATGGGGACCCAATGGGTTGCTAATCACACCATGAGATGAAGCAAAAGAGAATATGGTAAGAGATGGTCATCCATATCATTTTATTTAAAGGTTAGTAGAAATTCCACAATTATAGCTCTTATAGATAAACAATGCGAATAGTACTTATTGAGATGTTTAGTTTAATGAAAGGTTGATACAACTTAATATGTTAGATGGATGCTTCATTAGATTCTATAAACCTCTTGTGATATATTTAATTTTCATAACATGTGACTTGATTATGTTTTAGATTATAAATGTGTTCTAAATAGAATAAAATAGTTTATCTCAATTTTGTGATTTCGTGTCTTCTTTTTGAAATCTAACCGTGATTGTTAAAACAATTTAGTTATTGAACTAAGGATTATAATTTATTGGTCAAATATTATTATGCTTTTCATGAAGTAAATGCATTGGAAACAAACTTTTGTGAGTTAGTGAAGTGTATATGGTCCAAATTTGGAATTTATGTCGTGCCCTTAGCTAAGTTTTTAGTAGAGTGTTTTGGGCATTACAATTGAATTTGAACTAATTCCTAAGTATATTTAAGGTAAATTTGATGCAAAGAGTAAAAGGTATATGTCCATTGGCTATAATGAGTACTTAAAGGAATGTAAGTTACTTGATGCCTCTATGAATAAGATTGTGGTTATTAGAGATGTAGTTGTAGATAAGAAAACACTTTTCTTCTTGGATGATGATAAATCTATAAATAGTTATATATGGAAAACTAGTACCAATAAATATAGTGTTGAAATTGAAGAAGGCTCAAAACAAAGCACATTTATGAGAACATTGAGGGGTGGACTTTTGATCATGGCAAACATTGCTAAAATTAAATTTAACATGGTAAAGTAAAGTGATATTATAATAGTTTGTATGATGCTTTGGAGAATGATGAATAGGGTGACTGAACCTTTTTAAAGTAATATCAAGAAGTTTAGTAACAAAGATTGAAATGGTATTACACCACACTAAAAGATGTCCAAGAAGATGAATTTCTAAAATCAATAGAAGGATGATCTACATGATTGGGAAAATAGATTGTGCAAGTTGGTGGAAGGTTATATTTTTCTCTTATATTTGTTGATTTGTATGTATTTAAACCTCACATGTATGATGAAGCCAAGAAAAAACCTAAATTGGAAGATTCCATGAAGGTGGAATTTTAGGCCTTGATGTAGAATAAGACTTAGGTGTTTTTAAAACTACCCCAAGAGAAGAATCTCATTGGATGTAATGGATATATAAATTTAGATGTAAATTAGATGGTACTTTTTATATGGTTTAAATATGCGTGTGTGTGTATTGGGAAAGGTTGAACTAGATGAGGATACATTTACCCCTACTAAAATTAAAGCAACATTTCAATTACTAATCTCTATTATTTTTCAACTTGGATGACAATTCTATCAAATTAATTTAAAAAATGCCCTCTTAAATAAAGATTTAGTGAAGGACATCTACACGATACAACCACAAGGATTCGAAGTTCTAGGAATTTAGAATAATTGTTTTACAAGTTGGTTACTATCCTTTTATGGAAATAAGTAGGCACCTAGAGCTTGGTATATTAATATGAACTAGCATCTTCAAGATTTTAGATTTAAAATAAATTAATTTGTTTGAGATCCTTATATAATAATCATTTGTGATGTCATTGTGATATTAGTTTTTTATGTTGATGATGCTTCCATAACTAGCAATAGATATAAAATTATAATAAGATGAGACATGTCCTTTGTTCAATTTTTGAAATCACCAATCGTGAGCTCCTACATTGTTGCTTAGGTAGTATTTAGGCAGCTTAAGAATGTTATATTTGTATCATGAAAAAATTATGCTACAAATTTTCTAGAAAGGTTCAAAATGTGTGAGTACAAACTATCATCTACACTTATGAAGTTGGTAATACTAATATCTCAAGTTCTAACACTAATTCAATATTAATTGATGAGTCAATGCATCATTAACTAGTAGGTAGATTGGTTGATCTTCCACTAGGTTCTATTTATGTTTTATAGAAAGCTACCTTTTAGAACTCATGTCCAAGCCTTAAGAAGAAAAATTTAAAGATGTAAAATATATTTTTGATATGTTAAAAAACACATCTTTCAAAAAATTGATTATCAACATCATTCTAATTTAATATTGTTCAAGTATATCGACTTTGATTAGGTTGGACCAATTGATACTTTTTAGATATATCTTTACCCTCAAATCAATAATAATTTCATGGTAAAGTAAATTACATCATATAGTTGAAAGTTTATCTTTAACTAATATAGAAGATAAGGCAGTTGTTTACAAATGATATGTTGCTATGTAATTGTGAAGGATCTTGGTTGATCTTCAACTTGGTTCTCTTATATTGGCTTCAATCTTTTTGATAAATGGGATTTCTTCAAGGTGGCGAGGAATCTAATCTATCATACTAGAACCAAATATGTAAACATTCTTCACTAGTTGATATGCTAATTGGTCAATAAAGAAGATAGTTTTCTTTATTATTATCCTACAAAGGAGGGTATCATAGAAATAATGATTCAAATTTTTAGTTGAGAAAAAATTCAAATTTAGAGATAAGATTCGACTTGCATCTAGTTTAGTCATTAAGGGTGAGTTAGATATTATATTTGTATTAGTCATTATTTAATTAAATATGAAACACGGTATAGTTTTCACATTGGTGGCTTAAAAAGCACCCGAGTTAAGAAAGTTGTTCATTAATTTATTGAGATATAGTTTTTTGGTTGCTTGGGTACTTGTTTCATAGATATCCAATTTGTCTTGTCTTATCTTATTTAATAAGCACAATTACAATAAAGTTATATTTTTTGTTTGTGGCTTTGATTCTATTGAATCTCTTTTATACTTCTCCAATATTTTAAACCATACTTTATACATGGAAAATTTTAGTGGTTATCTTTAAGATCCAATCTCAAAGAACATTAATTATTTTTAAAAAAAATTAAGATTGACGTTGTACTATCAAAATTTCTCTAATATGGTATTCTCAAAATTTGTCTAAGAATTGTACCTACATTATATTTAATCCTTAAAATATTTTATTATATGATAAAACTTTTTATATGATTTAGTGTGGTTATTTTGACTTTCTTAATCCTTGAGAATACCATAAATTCTGCATCTATTTATAATAGCACTCATTTATAAGAAGAAAATAGTGGGTTGATAAATTTATTGTGATGCCTCCAAATAATATATTGATGTGATCATGACAAAGGAAGATAGACCCATTATATTTGAAATTAGATAACCACAACTAACAATTAGTTAGGTCTTCATACAATAAATAGAGGTTGAATTTTTGGCATGTACTCAAGAATTTTATTGAAAATATTATCAAAAATGATTTAAAAGTAATTATTAACACCAATTTTGATAAGTTTGTATGTTTCTTCTAAAACAAAATTGACAATAGAAAGGTGGTGAAACTAGACCTCTAATGCAGTGCCCTAGATAATTTGACAACAAATATAATAAGTCAAGGATAATATCGGTTTGTCCATTAGGGTTGGGTGAAGTAGTAGGTTGGGAAATGTAATACAATGAAATCTTTATTCTACCCTTGACAATATGTAAGGTTATAAAAAAATAAGGATCCATCTACAAAATAGAAATAAGGTATATAAATATTTCTAAATACATTAAGAAGTAGAGTAATTATAAAATTTGTAGTCATTAACAACCTCCTTTAGTAATACAAAAATTGTGATAGGCTATACAAATGCCTTGAACATATCTTAAATATAAAAAATAAAAACCTATAATGTTGTAATCAACTAGCATGAAATTGGATTGATTTGAATTTATTTTGCTCATAAACACCTCAAAAACTAAAAGTTGCTCCACCCTCTTGTGAGATGAGAAACATTTATAGTTTTAGGGTAATGGTTGATGTGAGGTGGCTACCTAGCTTAGCTCATTCTTTATGGGTTTTTTTGACCTTAAAACCTTCTTGCTTACATATATTTTATGTAGTTTGTCTTGTTTTTGGTAACTATGTGAAGGATTTGTGATTATTCTGCTTGTTTAATTTTTATGTTGGATTATTAGGTTTTATCACTACTATCTACAAGGTTACTTACTCTTATAAGAATGCTACTACAATAAATCATGCATAGAATAAATTCCTCCTAACAAAAAATCTTTTATACTATTACTACTTGTAAACATTAGAAAGACATAGATCTTCATACGTGCATTTGTTGGGATGAGGTTACTATTATAGATATTCATTTTATGAAATCCTCTAATTTGATCATTGGTATTTTAAAGTAGATATTAGTGGTGAAATTTATTGTTGGTATTCTTACAAAATGTTGTAAAAGTGGGTGGATAGAGAATGAAGACTAAATATTCAAAGTGAGATTGATATTTCAATGTGTGGTAGAGTTCTTTTTTAGCTACCTTCATTGTTAAAGATGAAAAAGATTTAAAATTTTACAATGGTCCTTGGTTGATGGATTCCCCTTCCTTCCTCTACCTTTCTAGAATGTTGAAGTCTTAAAAGTAATAGGAAATGCTATTGGGTCATATAAGATATCAATTAAGCCCAAAATGATAACCTCGATCTAGAAAATGTAACTTTGTTAGTACAAGAATACATAGATCTAGTTCCTTTATTTGGCTTAATTAATTGCCAATATTTTGTTGGCATCTAAACATATTTATTATCACCTTCATTATAGGAAATGAAGGACTACATATGATAACATATTATATTGAATCATGCACCAACGTTTCCACATGAAAAAATGCTTCAAAGTAGTTATTGCAATTTTTTAATGATAACAAGGAGAATTAGAGGTGTACCTTAAGCATCTTTATGAGGGACTTATTTGAGTCTAATATGCCACTATAACTCTTTGATTGACATCTTAGTCAAGTTGCTGGTGGTATCAAATTTGACTTTGAACATACAACTAATATTTGTTTTTCTAACAATACAATTTATCAATCTATATCTAGAGATAATAATCACTACACTTGAACCATCTATATAATCTTAAAAATCAAAACTATATTTAAAAAAAATAAAGACAAGCTATTGTATTAGCTTCTATCACAACTATGAATATTTTTATGGCATTATTTGTTTCCCACCTCACATGAAAGCTTGTGCATATATTGATAGTTATCTAAATTTTGAACTTCATACCTTATGAATTACTTAATACCGATGTTGTCAACATTGTCAACTTCTTCTAATCCTTCCCACTCAAAATCATATGAATTCCTAAGTTGTATTTATCAATAAAAATATAATAAAAATAATTTCATTTTACATTAATATTTATAATTTAATCACATCCAAAAATAAATTTAACATACAATTTTTAGAAAAAAATAAAAATTCAATTAATATTTATAAATTATGTGTTTCACTTTTTATTTTAAATTAAAAACAAAACAAAAACTCATACTTTAAGGTAAATTTTTGGATGCCCCAAATAAAGACAACCCTCATTGTTTATTTCAAGAGTTTACTAACTCAAAAATATATGAGACTCAACACTTTACTTGCTCAAAAATCTACGAGACTCCTTTAGGGCTTAAATTTGACAGTTGATCTATATGTGGAAAATACCTCTTCCTTATCAATTGATGAGCTAAAGGGGCTCTATAATTAATGGTTCATAAGATACAACACTTGAAGGTTTTGTAAATGGGGTTGCAAGCTAAGTGGGCTTAACCTTGGGGAAAACTCTGTGGTTAAGCACACTTGAGTTGGAGTAGTACTGAGATGGGTCACCCAGGAGGTCACCCATCTCAGTACTACTCTAGCTCAAGTGCATAAATACTCACAACAATCCATATATTAGATAGTTTTGAAAGAATCATAATAATTGTTCAATTTTTAAATGGTGAAATAATTGTGTATTGTGATATCTAATTATAGTTTTTGTTATTTTTTATTCAATGAATTTTATTCTAATGTTTAAATAAACTAGCTTATATCTTATTCAATAATCTATTTAAATAACGTTGAGAGATATCTTTGTTGAATATATGGATTGTTGTGAGTATTTATGTACAAATCAGATAGTAAAATTTATATTATATTTATTTTATTTTATGTGTACATAAATATTTGTATATTTCTTATACTATAGTATTAATTTGAAAATAATTCATAATCATATTTCATGTACAAGATTCTTAATTGCATAATATCTCTTTCTATTCAATTTCTTTCCAAAGCATTTTTATAAATAAAATTGATGTGAAATCTTTGAGTCCCAAAGCAAACCATACCATTAGGCAAAATGGGCATGTAAATGTTCGACATACAAATAAACTAAGCAGATAGTATTGTAATTCAAGCAACATTATTCACTCAACTACCAAAAGTATAGTTTATGCCTTTTCTTTTTATCTGCTTGGGGTTGGCCATTGAGACTTTGGGTTGGTTAGTTGTTGTGTTGGGGTGAGGGAGAGATGACTATATGGATGGGCAACACTAAACTGGTGTTGCAAACCCTCATTTTTGGGTACACAGTGATGAGACTATGAGGAATTTATTCTTGACACTGCTTGGGTGATTCCTCTTGCAAATGGCTATAATCCCTAAGTTGTTCGGATCACTTCTGAGTGGTTAGTGGACATGGTATAGTTTTTGGGATCATTTACAAATAGTCTGTGCATACCAACGTACTAGATATTGTTCAGGACTATTGCAGAACCAAGTGTATGTCTCCTGTAGCCAAGATTCAAAGATGGGTAAAATAAGTGCAATGTGTGTTTGAATCTTGAGCCTTACTAGCTCAAAATCAAAATGAAAAATATGTTGGGTTTGAACCCACATTACTCTCTTATGTCTGTTAGCCTCAACCTTTCCTACTTATTCTTAAATCGCCATATTCTCTGTAGCATGAATTCGAGTTATGGGATGCCTTATTGTAGTATGGGATTTGCACAGATAGGTTACTCTATCATTCTACAACATTTTGGGCACACAGGATTTTTGAGTATGCTATGAATTTTTTTTTTTCCTAAACTTGAATAAAACATATTTCATAAGAGCCTTCCCAATTTGTCCCTATCTGTGTATAGAGTTACAGAATCTCACCATTATACCCTCCATATCTACACAGGCTACATGTATTCCTTTTTCCAAAAAAGAAAAATCAACTCAATTTGGTAGAAGACTGAAAAGATCTAACTAGATTTTCATAAAGCCTTGTAGGTAACATTTTAAGCTGGAAATTCTCCTACATATTTCTTACAAGAAAATGGCAACATGCATATAAAATATGTTTCATAAATTAAAGATCATAAGTTATTTGAGGTAGCAATTCAAAGGAGTAACTTTACTTTTGGTAGTTATCATCTGCATAATGCCCAACAACTTTTTTTCACTTTTTCCTTCTACTTCTTCTTCACAGTCCCGCTTTTATATGAATGCCTTCAATCTGTGGAATTATTTATTCTTGTCTAGGGCTTGAGGGAATTGCAGCTCTGCTTTTCTCTACAATGGTTACTATATTATATCTTGCATTAGCTAAATATAAGCCTCCACGTTCACTATAAGTGATAAAATAGATTATGCATGCAAGTGGAAAGTAATGGTAAATACTTCCCGATGAGAACAAGACTGGAGTGACCATCTATATTCCTACAACAATGAACCTAAAATATGCCAGCTCTTCCACGTGGAAAAAAAATTAATTAATTTAAAATTTATAGAATTTAAATGGCTAGGAGGCAGCAGCTATCCAGCCCCAGAAATGCACCTAGCATGGATGTTGGATGCCTACCCTCTGCAGTCATCGTCAAACTCCGTATTTTCCGTACGTGCAAACTTTGTTTCATTTTAAATGTATCAACACTTATTGGGCATATAATATGTGTGTTAAGTTCAGTGAAGCCAAAATATTCTAATCTAATCGACAGTTTCTCTCATTTTCGAAATGGTTGCTTTCTTTGTAATGACTTCTTTTTGGCATGTATTTGCCAATGTAGAAGTTGACTGTTTTGATGGATTTCTTCCATTTTGGAGATGAGACTAAATTATAAAGTTGTTGCTAGTTGAATATGTAATTCATTCAGAAAATTAATAAAAGTGAGATAATCCCTGTTGAAAGTGGACATAGCCATTATTGGGTGAACCACTATAAATATCGTGTTCTTCTTCTGTATCATTTAAAATCTTTTAATTTATGTTCTTTCTTTTGCAATTTATTTTTTATTTGCTTCTGCAATTTTCATCAACAATTGGTATCGGAGCCTAGTGGAGAAGCTCAGTGTTGGAAATTGGTGAATAATTTCTGGAGCCATGGAAGATTGAAAAATTTGCAGGTCAGAACTTCAGCCTGTGGAAGGTCCAAATTGAGTCATTTCTCATCAAGCAAGATCTTTCAAATGCATTGGCTGGAAAAGCCAAAGGGCAAGGTTCTTTATCAGATGAAGAATAGGAGAAATTGGACAAGAAAGCAAGGGAAACCATTTTCCTTTCACTTTCCAACAATGTTTTATTTAATGTTTCAGCCGAGAAGACAACGCAGGAGTTGTGGAATAAACTCTTTTCAATCTACAAGATGGCATTGACTTCGAATAAAGTATTCATTATGAAAAAGCTATATAATTTGAAAATGCGAAAAGGATGGATTATGTCTAATCATTTAAATGAATTCAATACATTAGTCACCCAGTTGATTTCTGTGGGCATTAATTTAGATGATGAGATCATGAAATTTTTATTAAGTACTATGTTCTTTACCGAATAGCTGGGAAGGTGTGGTGATGGTAGTCATGAGCACTTCGGTGGCTGCCAAAAGTAAATTGAAATTTGATGATGTTGCAACCACTCTTCTCAGTGAAGACATGCGAAGAAAAAATTAGGAACCCTCATCTGGTGATCCATTAACTATTGTAAGTACTAGCAATAAAGGTAGAAGTAAAGAAAGAGGCAAAAATAATAATAGAAGAAGGTCAAAATATGCACATAGATCGAAGTCCAAAGGTAGAAATGGTGCTTGTTGGTTTTGTGGAAAACTGGGTCACACAAAGAAAAATTGTTGGAATTATAAAAAGGCACAAGACAAAGTCAACAATAATGAAGCAAACACTGTAGCTGAAAAAGATGATGGTGTTTTGGTTTTGACTGTTGGTGACATGACTGCAGATTCGTGGGTGCTTGATTTTGGTGCTTTTTTCCATGCTACTTCATGCTGGGAGGATTTTAGAAATTTCAAAGAAGGTACATTCAGTAAGGTTTTTCTTGGTGATAACAAAGAATGTGCAATCATAGGTAAGGGTGATATAATTTTGCATTTGAAAAATGGAAATAAATGGATTTTGAAGGATGTGAGTTATGTTCCATTGTTGAAATGAAATGAGCCAACTTATTGCTTGTGGGTGTAATGTTAAATTTTCTCTAGACACTTGGAAAGTAACCAAGGGAGTTTTGGTGCTTGCAAAGGGAAAGAAATTGGGTAATCTTTACATTTAAGAATGTCATGGTGAAGTGGGAGCTACCATGACAGTCATGGACAACCATTCAAAAATTTGGCATAAGAGCCTTGGGCATATGAGCAAGAAAGGGCTTGAAGTTATGATTCAACGAGATCAACTTCTAGGCTTAAAATCGATTGATTTGGAGTTATGTGAGCATTGCCTTTATGGTAAATAGAGCTAGACCAACTTCTTGAGGACAAGCCATGATTAGAAAACTACTCCTTTGGAACTTGTGCACTCAGATGTTTTCGGTCCCACAGAGGTAACCTCTTTTGGAGGTGCAAATTATTTTGTTACTTTCCTTGATAATTGCACTTGCAAAGTTTGGATTTATATGTTAACTAGGAAAATCAGAAGTTTTTTCAAAATTTAAAAATTTTAAGGCTCTTGTTGAAAACCAGATTGGGTGTAAAGTTAAATGTCTTAAAACTGATAACGGGGGAGAGTTTTTCTCTTTAGAGTTTGACAATTTTTGTGCAGATAATGGCATTCATAGAATTAAAGTGGTTTCGTTCACCCCTCAAGAAAATGGTACAGCTGAGAGGTTGAATCAGACGATTCTTGAGAGAGCTTGGTGTATACTCTTCAATGCAAATTTAGGGAAAGAGTTTTGGGAAGAGGTGTGTAATACTATAGTTTATTTAATTAATCAAGCTCCTTCATCTCATTTGGATTTTGATATCCCAGAGGAGAGATGGCTTGGGAAAAGAATTTTTTATCACCATTTGTGTGTGTTTGGTTGTGAAACATTTGTGCATATCCTTAAGGAGTGGCGAAAAAAACTTGATTTCAAATCCAAGAGGTACATATTTCTAGGCTTTGCAGAGGATCACTTTGGTTTCAGGCTGTGGGATCCCTTTGCCAAAAATATTATTTACAGTCGGGATCTCATGTTTAATGAGAAAAAAACTCTAGGTTTGCGGCCACAGGACACATCTTCAAATGAGTAATTAGATGTTGATTTGTTTAATAATGACAATATCAAGAAAACCTCTGTTTCATTTTCTTAGCCTTTAATAGTTTCTACGTAGCCATCTACTATAAGCTCCCTGCCTTCAAATATTGGTTCCCTTGTTTACACTAGTCCGTAGCCTTCTTTAATTGAAACACAACCGAGTCTTGTTAATGCTATGTTGCCTACAAAATTTTCTATGTAGCCTTCTTTTACATATAAGCAGCCTCCTCTTAATGCATCATACCCATTAATTTTTTACTCACACCCTTCTAATGTTCAAACAAATGTTTCATCATTTCCTCCTCTGCTAAGTAAGTCGCAACCTCTTTTTGGTCAAACCCACTTTTTTGACAACTCAACAACGCCTCCTTTACATAATGCGCAAACTTCTTTGGTCAAATCGTTTCCTTTGTTTAATACTGAGCAACCTTTTATTGTAAACGCGTCCCATTATAGTTGTGTGCTGCCTTCTACCAGTCAAATGCTGCCTTCTTTACTCCACTTGTTGTCTTTATATTTTTTTTTGTAGCCTCTAAATATTAGAGACACCTCCTTTTGTCTCTGTCGCACATTGGTTGAGGCGCCCAGTTTACCACAATGACTAAACTTTGAATCTGCTCTTCAGTCTTTTAATCGACCTGGCTTTGAATCTACAAATTCATAGTCTTTAACTACTAATATGCAGTCAACCGATCAAGGGAAGAGCGTTAGAATGTAGGGGAAACACATTGGAGGAAATGAACAGGGACAAGGAAATTTATAGTCTAGTATAGAAAATGCACAACAACAGAGGCAGAGTAATGAAGAAAATATAGAAAAACAAGGTAATTTGCAACCAACAGTGGGTCCTCAATTATGAAAATCTACTCAAGAGCGGAGACCTCTGGAAAAAATTGATGACTATGAATTATTGCCTTGTGATGAGGCAGAGGCTGCAACATTTAAACAAGTTTGCAAAGATGCAAATTCAGTAAAATGGAAGGAGGCGATGAATGAAGAAACAGAGTCTTTGCATGCAAATGAAACATGGGATTTGGTTCCTTTTCAGCCAAATTGCAAACCACTGAAGAATAAATGGGTATATTGTTTGAAAGAGGAAGATGGAGGTCATAAAAATTACAAGGCCAGATTGGTTATGAAGGCTTTTTCTCAGCAAAAAAGAATTGATTTTAATGAGATTTTTTCACCAGTTGTAAAAATGCACACCATTCGAGTCTAGTGTTAGGCTTGACAACTATTTGGGATCTTGAAATTGAGCAATTAAATGCCAAAGTAGGTTTTCTTCATGGAGCTATTGAAGAGGAATTATACATGGAGCAGCCTGAAGGTTTTGCATAGTAGGGTCAAGAACATTTATATTGTAGATTGAAGTGGAATTTGTATGGGCTCAAGCAAGCCCCAAGGTAGTGGTATCTCAAATTTGATAGTTTCATGACTCAACAACTTTTCACTTGTTGTGAATCAGACCCATGTGTTTATTACAAGAAGCTTGCTAATGGTGAGTTTGTTATTCTTTTACTCTATGTTGATGATATGTTGGTTGTTGGAACTAGTGTGAGGATTGTTCGTGAGTTGAAGCAACATTTATTTCAACAATTTTCCATGAACGATTTAGGGGCAACAAAGAGAATTCTTGGGATGAATATAATCAGAGATTGAAATAAGAGAGAAATTAGATTATCTCAAGAAAATAATATTCTTAAAATCTTAGATAGATTCAATACAAAGAATTCCAAATCCCTTATACTCCTTTGGCTGATCATTTTCGGTTATCCTCAGCTATGTGTCCTAAAACAGAAGAGGATAAAGAACACATGAAGAGTGTTCCATATTCATCAGCAGTTGGAAATCTCATGTATGCAATGATTTGTACTCATCCGGATATTGCTCATGCAGTGGGAGTTGTGAGTAGATTTATGAGTAATCTGGGTAAATCACATTGGCAAGCCATGCAGTGGATCTTTAGGTACTTGAAAGGAACTTTCAGTCATGTTTTATGTTTTGGTGGTAAGGACACTCACCTACGAGGTTATGTTGATTCAGATATAGCTGGAGATTGAGATTTGAATAAATGACGATCTACTACCGGTTATGTGTTTACTTTTGTTGGGGCAGCAATAAGTTGGGTTTCTCGATTGCAACAGGTGGTTGCACTTTCTTCTACGGAGGCTGAATTTATTGCTCTCAATGAAGGAGAAAAGGAAATGATATGGTTGCAGTAGTTGTTAAGTGAATTATGGTGTAAGCAATCATTTTTTACTTTGTTTTTTGATAGCAATAGTGCTATTCACTTGGCCAAGAATTCCACCTTTTACAATCAGACAAAGCATATAGAGCTGCGATATCATTTTATTCACCATGTTATTGATGAAGGTAAACTGTAGGTGGAGAAAATTGACACAAAGGTGAATCTAGCTGATATGTCAAGACGAAGGTAGTACCCATGGAGAAGTTCGAATTCTGTAGAGCTTCTCTTGGACTTGTCTAGCTCTGACAATAAAACTACAATGGAGGGATTTCTTTGAGCAACTATTTGGTCTTCAAGTGGGAGATTGTTGGGTTCAGTGAAGCCCAAATATTCTAATTTAATTGACAATTTCTCTCATTTTTGAAATGGTTGCCTTTTTTGTAATGACTTCTTTTTGGCATGTATACGCCAATTTTGAAGTTGGTCGTTTTGATGGATTTCTTCCATTTTGGAGATGAGACTAAATTATAAAGTTGTTGTTGGTTGAATATGTAATTCATTCAGAATTAATAAAAGTGAGATATCCACCATTATTGGGCGAACCACTATAAATATTGTGTTATTCTTTCGTGTCATTTAAAATCTTTTAATTTATGTTCGTTCTTTTGCAATTTCTTTTTCATTCGCTTTTGCAATTTTCATCAACAATGTGTTATAGGTTAATATGTCTGGTAATAGTTATCTGCACACAATTATATGCATTAAACTGAAATTAAAATTATTTAATTTAATATTTATTTTTATTAACTATATTATTTGTAATTAAAATTGTTTTAAACACTTGGTTATTGTTAAGTGTTTTCATAAATTATTTATATGATTTTTAATTTTTATATAAAACAAATATTTATATTTTATAAAATTTATGTCTTGTTTTAATAAAATAATTTTTTAAAAATAATTTTGAGTAATTTGATTAGTTAAAGTATTTTATTTTTTATTATTATTTTATGTAAATGAAAAAAATTCCATAAAATTAATTCATAAGAGGGTTCAAATAATACTATCAATTTTGTAATTTTTTGTAAAGTGAATATTTATATTTACCATTAAATATCATTAAATACATGTATATTTTATAAAATTTATGTCTTGTTTTAAGTGTATTTAGAATTATTGTTTGAAGTGGTTATTATTACAAAATTTATGTCTTGTTTTAAGTGTATTTAGAGTGATTGTTTTAAGTGGCTATTATTAAGTGATTGTTTTTAAGTGGTTAAAAAAACTTGTAAGTTGCAATTAACCATAAAAATTTAAATTTCTAATCCAAAATTTTCCCTCATATCTTTCTTTTACCATAGCACTCTTATCTTTTCTATAAGAATAGTCTTAAAGAAGGATAAGACAATTAACAATTATATTGTAATACCCTGTCTTTTATGGTTAAAATTTATATTTATAACCACATCTTTATGCATATAAATGTTTATTATTATTTTTATGGGACCTCTTTGAAATAAATATTAATATTTTTATTAAATAATTTTAAGTGCATTAGTTTCACTATATATTAGTTTGGCTTTGATGACTTGAATTTTTTTCCCTATATATTATGTCATTTAGTGTTCATATTATTATAAAAATATATTGTAAGGTATCAAACTCCTTACCTTGTAGAAATTTAATAATTAATAAGATTAAATACTTGGTGGCTATAGATCCACTTGTCCATTTATCTATGTGATGAATATTTAATTCCTTGACCTTTTATGATCGAACACTCTATTCATGACTAATGATATTCCTTTAACCTTCTTACATAATTTTTTTTTCTAATTTTCTTTCAGTTTACATAAAGTAAAAATAAAAAGCCAAATAAATTAATTAACAAACTTATTCAAACTTAGAGTTAAATAATATAATCTAAATATTCTTTTAGGTATAGACTAACAAATATTTCTTATAATTTTCTAATAATTAACCATAAAAATTAAAAATTGCAATAAAAAAATTCTCCTTCACCTAAGAGTTAAATAACACAAACAATTTAAATTTTATTTTATTTATTTATTTAAAATATTTAAAATATTTTTTTAATAATTAAATATAAAATTTTAAAATTTCAATCTAAATTTCTCCATATCTTTTTTTCATAGTATCATGTCTTTTTTATATGAATACACCTAAGGATAAAACAACTTACTATTAGATTATTAATATCATGTTTTCTATATTATTTTATGGTTAAAATATGTATTGCATAATTAATCTTGACAATTTTGAGTGCATTGGTTTTACTATATGTCAGTGAGGTTTGATATAAGATGCAATGTCTTGTTAGAAATTTAATATTTAATAAAATTAAATAATTGGTGGTTATAGATGGACTTGTCAATTTATCAGAATATTTAATTCCTTAACTTTCTATTATCAAACACTCTATTCATAATTGATAGTATTCTTTGAACCTCTTATACATTAATTTTATCTAAGTTTTTTTTCCATTTATAATAATAAAAAATAAATACATTAACTAATCAAATTACTCAAAATTATTTTTAAAATTTTATTTTATTAAAACAAGACATAAATTTTATAAAATATAAATATTTAATGATATTTAATGATAAATATAAATTTTATAAAATATAAATATTCACTTTAATTATAAATTATATTGATTTATAAATACATTTAATAATAACCACTTAAAACAATCACTTTAATTCATAATTGATAGTATTATTTGAACCCTCTTATAAATTAATTTTATATAAGTTTTTTTCATTTACATAAAGATAACAGTAAAAAGTAAAATACATTAACTAATCAAATTACTCAAAATTATTTTTAAAATTTTATTTTATTAAAATAAGACATAATTTTATAAAAAATAAATATTTAATAATAAATATAAATTTTATAAAATATAAATATTTATTTTACATAAGAATTACAAATCATATAATTAATTTATAAAAACACTTAACAATAACCATTGAAAACAATTTTAATTACAAATAACATAGTTAATAAAAATAAATATCAAATTAAACAATTTTAATTTCAATGTAACGCATGCGCAAACAACTATTAGTGGGCATATAAACCTATAGCACATAATATGGGGGAGAGGATCCCATAGTGGAGCACCCTAACTTCATGTTTCTCAAAATCCTACATGGAAATTTCAAATCACTCTCAATTTTGTACAATAGTTTATTTGACAACTCATGTGCTTCTATATTTCATTTTAGGGCCATATCATCAATATGATTCCACATCAACATGCTTTTTGTTTAGGTATCCAAAAAAGGCCCAAAAATAAAGTGAGACCAATAGTGGTTCACTAAGTCATGTTTTATTGGTGCACTGATGTGGCATCACATGATTTGTCAGTTTGTGTACTTTATGGATAAAAAGTGTTTTGCAATTGGATATTAAGGTGCTTCACTATGGGACCCACTGAGGACTACTTCTATCCCCACTATTGGACCTCGCTCCACTATAGGCCCCTCTCCTTTATACCCATTAACTGTTGATAAAAATACAGAGTCTGATAGCAGCTGCAGAGGGTAGGCATCTGACATCCATGCCCATGCATCCATGCTAGGTTCATTTTTGGGGCTGGATAGCCGCTGCCATGAGTGGATGACTTTATAGAGTGGCATAAAAAGTTTCAACTATCATGTCTGTAAAGACATCCTCTTTATTTATTTCCATGCATTACCTAGTAGAAGTTTGTGCACAACAATTGTTTTGTACAATGTGATTTAATTGGTTGTCAACTAGTAAAAATTATTTTCTGAAGAAAGTTTTTATGTACATGAAAAATTTTCATTGTAGTGGTACTATGCCTCTTGAGGTAATTAAGATGTCTATTTTATGTATAAAATATATATATATTATTTTTGTATTGTTATTAGATTTTTTTGTATAATTGTAAGAAGACATAAATTTTTGTATTTTTTTTTATAAATTTTGTAATATGTTGTTCACAAATTTTGTTCTTATGTTAGCCATTTATTTGTTATGAGACTTATGGTTCTTCATTTTCATGAAGTACTTAATTTCATAGTGATTTGTTTCTCCAATTAATAATAATTTTCATCTATTAGTGATGTTAATGCTACTACCAATTGATATTAGCCTCTAACTTCACCAATCTCACTTACATGAAAATATTTAATTAGACTCACTATCCAACTATGAAGGGTGGGGTAGGCTATAATTTAAGATTAGGTAATGGGTGGGGGTTAGCAAAAGGATATTGGTTTAGAAAATGCATTCAACTAAGTTGACCTACCAATACATTTAGATTAGAGTGAGACCTATCAATAACAAACCCCTAACCACCCCTTTAATATCTTATTATTTATAGTCTAGGGTGTTTGTTGGGTGTGTGCAAGAAGTTGAGTCCACTTTTTGGCCAAATACTGAAGAGGAATATGCAACAACAAAACTAACACATTGTCCAAGGTTAGGGGCGAGTGGGAAATTCCATTAGGTTGACTCTCCTACTATCCTAATTGTTTAATTTTCACATTGGTTAAGAAATTTATTAACATCGTTGGTTGAACCCCATCATTAATAACATCCTTTATTGATCTTCTTTAATATTACCCTCCTTGCAAAGAACAATAGTGTTACTACGCCCTTTTTATATTTGTGTAACTTGGTGAGGATCTAGTTTAATGAATCCAACTTAATTCATTCCAAATTTGATCTCTCAAAATTCAATTAATCAATAGGGATCATTTTAAGCTTTTAACTCCCATATTGAATGAACTAACTTTGTATGATAGAATAAAATGACACAACGTATTTTTTTGAAATACTCTAGCTCTTAACAAATAAATAAATAACATTTGTCTCAACATGTTTATACTTCTTGATTTTTTTTAAATTTTATTTTTGTCCATTTCAAAGAAGAGAATCAATAACTATTCCATAATATTAAAATTCCTAATTTTGAAATAAACTTGTTAATGCTATCATTTAAAAAAAAATCCTAACTATCGAATAAATAAATTCTTTAATCTTCATTTACTAACTTATAGATAAATCACACTAATATCATCTATATTTTAAACAAATTTAATAAGATAATTAAATATAGTACTTAAATTATATTTAAATGAATAAAAGAAACTAACCAAATAAAATATTGAAATTATATAAAAGAAAATAGAAATGTTACTCTTATATTGAAAAAAAAAGCATAAAAGATAATATTTAAATCCTTTATTTTAGATTCTAGACTATTGAACATCCCCATAAAGTAGAAAGTAGCTATTTTTTTTTTAATTCCTAACTAGAAATAATAAATGGAAAAAGTGTAATATATATTTTTTTTTAATATTTCTTTTTCGTATCTTTCACTTACCATTTAGAATCTTCCTTTCTCATGAAACATCTAAGTTTAGGGTGCTATTATGAAATTTACATTAATATTAACTTTAAACTCATAAAAAATATTATTAATATTAAACATTAATCCTGATGTTGATTTGACATTGAGTCTTTTATCAAATTTACCAATTAATTCAAATTAGATATTGATATTAAATATGTGAAAATCAACACAGTAATGCTAATATCATATCTATGAATGTTTTTGATTAAGGAAAAAATATCATATCTATGAATGTTAATCTTGCTATTAATATTAATATTAAAATTAGTGTGGCATTGACCAATAACACTAATAAGAGTAATGCTAATATTATTCCCTTGCTAATTCTAATTCTTAATTGTAATTTTTAATTTATCCTTAATTTATTCTTACCTTTTTATTATCTTATATGACAAGATCAATTCCCATAAAATATTTCTCTTCTAAGATTAAACCATCTCATGAATAAATTATTGAGAGAACTATTAATTCACTTTTATTAACATTTATTAACAAAATATCAACCAATTAATAAAACTAATGCACTACTAATTTTTTTATTAATATTTTATCAACTTGATTAATAAATTCATTCATAATTAATAAATACTATTCATTTTTTTCAAATTTACCAACTTCATTAAATATTCCACTATGAAAATTAGTGGAATGCAAGCGGATTTCTTCCATTATTAGTTCCTGCCAGGGAATTATAGCAGACCTTGTTTGTTAACTAGTGATTAAATGTTTTGTTTGCAGCCAATCAAAATTCATAATTTTCTTTTTCATACATTATATTTTAAATTTTTAATACATTAAATTTTAATTTTGTTAAAGTTAAATGCACAATTTTTAACTTTTTAAAATTTGAAAATTATTTCTCTTCAATTTTATTGGCTAAAAAATTTGTACCAATAAGGCCGGATTTTCAGGAATGCTAACTATAAAAAAATTTATCGCAATTTTTTTAGGACATTTTTCCCCACAAAACTATAATAAAAAAATATTTAACTAATTATTCAAAATTTTATTAGCTACAAAAACCACAACAATCTACAATAAACTAAAACAACCGAAATGAATATAACATCTTAATTTTACAACCAAAATGTTTGGTATGGTGCAATGATTAAACATTATAATTTAATATTTTAAGCTTAATTAGGCCAAGGCTAAATGCTTGTACATAAAAATATAAGATTAAATCTTGGATGTGAAAATAATTCTCATAAAAATATAAGATTGTGAAAACAATTCTCACCATAAATATTTGTTAGTGGTAGTTTTTAAGTTAATGAAGAGCAAAAAAATAAGCTTTATTGCATAAATTTCAGTTAGTTATATGTTTTTTGAGCGCCTCAGTTAGTTAAATGTTTTCTTGGGCCTCATGCATATCAATATCAATATCAATACCAATACCAACTCAATTTATATATGATTTTAGGGGAGCTTTGATTTTAGGGAGAAAAACTAGAGGATTCTCCTCCTTCCACTGGAATTGCTGTCGATTCAAGATAAGAGACATCACATATCAAGCATAAGTATTTTCTTAGTTCTTGATAACTCATAGGACCATCTAAACTCTGAAGATTTCAAGTTTTATGTGAATTCTTTTCTTTTTAGAATGTAAATGGGGTAGAAGTTTCTTCATCTTATTTTATGAGGAGGAAGAATTGCTCTGTGAGTAGTTTCTATTTCATTCCTAATAATTGTCTTGTAATTTATATCTTAAACGTTTATAAAATGTATTATAATATTTCTTTTTTCTTTTTTCCTTTTTCTTTTAAAATAATGGGGTCTCATTGAATATGTCCTTTGTGAATTCTCTGAACTTTATAAAATTTGAGTTAATCTTCATGGGACGCTAAAAACAACAAAGGGAAAGATTACTTATACAGATTAGGGCAAGAAGCAGACAATTTAAACATAACTGTTGGGGCACGCAAGGGCTTGATTGATGACCTCTTTGTTGGAAACTTCCTTGGAAAAGATGGTAATTCTCTTCATTACACATTTGAATGTGTATATATATTTTAATTTTTTTTTTTAAAATTCGAAATACAATTTGGTATTATTGTAAATTCTCTTTTAGAAGTTGAGCTTACAAAAGTTGGACAATCTAAGAAACAAGTTTTAGAAAAATCTGTGTATGGTTCTTTTTTGCATGTAATTGCAGAGCATATAAAATTGGTATTGAGTGTATGGATAATAAGGTTTAGAAGTATTCTTTGCATTGAATTTAATGAGAAATTGATCTTTATCTCTTCTCTTAATTGATCTTTTGTAAAATCTTTGTACATAATTTTTTACTTATTAGTTTTAAACAATATACTCCTTTTTTAAAATCTACAATTTTTCTTTCTTCAAGAAATTATACTAAAAAAAATGGTAATTATTACTATTTTAAACATCTTGTTATTTAATTAATTGGTTAATCCTCCTTATATGGTAATCTTAGAATTTTTCAAAAAGATTATTTTATTTAATCAACAACTTCTCCCTATAAATATTACAATTATTGCTATCTTTTATTTTTCTCTACATTTGTAGAGATGCCATTTGGTTGAAGTATTCAATAGATATATATCATTTTAAGGGAAGAAAATTAATAAAGATAATGATATTTCCATAGTTCATATGAGCATTTGAAAGAACATTACTGTTTTATAATTTTTAAAAATAAATTGTAGGGGTTTTTTTAATTAAAGTTGTTGCTATAATTGGTTGGGCTTAAATGTCACACACTAAGCTTTGATGCTTAGTGTGGGGCCCTCCTATTTGCAACCCCGCTTTTCTTTTCCTGTTATGTTAATTGCCAAATGCATGGCCAAGAACTTTACCTCGTCCCCAAAATATAAGTTAATGTTTTTAACTTATATTGTTTTACTTGTTCTTTATTAGGCAACTCTATTTTTAATTATATAATATAATATAATATAATATATTATTTTATATTATTTTGTATATTATATAATATTTTTTTGTGTTAAATTGAAACTAAAATTATCTAAATAATTTTTATTTTATTTTTATTGGTAATCGCTTTTGATTGGAGCTTTGAACCAATGAGGCCACAATTTGTGGGGGACCTCATCCCCATGTTTGTCTGGTGATTGTCCAATCATCTTCTGCTTCCTCCATCTTCCTTCCTTCTCACCCTTGTTCTTCCTTCCCTGCTCTCCTTTCTCCACCCCAAACTCCTTTGTTCTCCCTTCTCCGTACTCTGCTTCTGCCTTGAGCTCACTCTGCTTCCTCCTTGGGTCTCTTTCTTTACCTGTACTCCAAACCATGGTTCATTCTTCTCTCCATTCCTTCTCACCCCTATTCTTCCTTCCCTGCTCTCCCTTTTCTCCACCCCAAACTCCTTTGTTCTCCCTTCTCCGTACTCTGCTTCCTCCTCGGGTCTCTTTCTTTATCCGTACTCAGAACCATGGTTCATTCTTCTCTCCCCCTAGCTCCAATTCCTCTGATCACCTTCTCTCCGTATCCCTTTCTCCACCCTGTACTCCTGTTACCTCTGATCTCCTTTTTTTTTCCCCATCCCGTACTCCGCTTCCTCCCTGCCACCTGCCATCTATCTCCTCTCGCTTCTTCCAACCTTCATCCATTGCCAACTCTTCATAACTTCTCTACTCCTTCCTCCAGCTGGTCCAATCTGCACGCACCGACCGCCGCCCTACGTCCTTCATATTTCATCTTTCGTATTTCTACCTTGGTGTTCGCTCCATACACCTGCTGTGAGGGTCTTTGACCAGCTTCCCTTCTTGCTTCCTTCGTCCGCCAGTGGAGCCTCCTTCGTGCATTGGGGGAGAGCCTCGAACCTGTGATGCCCTATCAACAGGGCTCGTGACTTAACCATCATGCTGTGGGGTGAACCTAATAAATATTTATTTTTACTAAGTATATTACTTGTAATTAAAATTGTTTAAGTTGTTTTTACTAAGTGTATTTATAAATAAATTATATGGTTTGTATTTTTTATGTAAAGTAAATATTTATATTTTATAAAAATTATGATTTATTTTAATAAAAATAATTTTGAGTAATTTGATTAGTTAATGTATTTTATTTTTTATTATTATCTTTATTAAATTGAAAATTCATCTATAACCATCAAGTATTTAATCTTATTAATTATTAATTTGCATCTCATATTTTACAATATTTTTTTATAATATGATTGAATGCAACACCTAGATAAATTATCTAAGCCATCAAACCCCACTTGTTAGTAAAACCAATGCACTTAAAATTGTCCAATAAAAATAATGCAATATATATTTTAACCATAAAAAACATAGAAAACATTGGGTTGGGTGGTGGAGACACCCTGTCGTATAAAAAGACATTAAAAAATAAATCTAATAGTTAGTTGTTTTACCCTTCTTTAATTGTATTCTTAAGTGAAGAAGAAATAAGAATTATTTAAAGTAAATAAATAAAATAAAATTTAAATTGTGTTATTTAACTCTTAAGTGCATAAGAATCTTCAATTGATATTTTATATTTTTATGGTTAATTATTCAAAAATTGGAGAAATATTTGTTAGTCTTAGATTATGTTATTTAACTCTAAGTTTGAATAAGTTGGTAGTTAATTTATTTGACTTTTATTCTTACTTTATGTAAATTGAAAGAAAATTACATAAAATTCTTATGTAAAAAGTTTCAAAAAATATCATTAATCATGAATAGAGTGTTTGATCATAAAAGGTCAAAAAATTAGATATTCATCACATAGATAAATGGACAAGTGGATCTATAGCCACCAAGTATTTAATCCTATTAGGTATTAAATTTCTAAGAATGCACTAAAATTTGATACCTTATAATATATTTTTATAATAATATGAAGACTAAATGACATAATATATAGGGGAAAAAATTCAAGCCTTAAACCCACACTAATATAAAGTGAACCTAATGTACTTAATTTTAAAAAAATTATTAATATTTATTTCAAAGTGTCTCAAAAAAATAATAATAAACATTTATATTCATAAACATGTGGTTATAAATCTAAATTTTAACCAAAAAGACAAAGTATTAACAATATAATTGTTAACTGTCTCATCCTGTGTATTCTTATAGAAAAGATAGAGTACTATGGTAAAAGAAAGATATGAGGGAAAATTTTGGATTGAAATTTTAAATTTTTATGGTTAATTGCAACTTACAAATTTTTTTAATTTTATATTATCTCAAAGGCAAGTAGTGGTTTTGTTATTTTATTTTATTTGTACAAATGATTTAATTTATTTAATTTAAATATCTAATATGGCTAAACACACCTCCTAGATGCACCACACTAAATATTTATTTAATCTACAATATTATAATATATTTTGTTATATAAGGTGTACAATACCTAATCTCAACACTTGAAACCTCACCTAGAATCCTTGTGAAATCCATTGTGTGTTAAGTTTTCTAGATTTTTATGTTATTGGGATTTCCCATACATTCAATCCTTCTTTGGCATCCCCAATCCACAAATCCTAAAAACTATTGGAAGGTCTATGTGATTATTTTACAGAGAAATTTAATTGTTACTTACTTGGTTACATCTTTCCATCCACCTCAAAGATTTGAAACCCCACCAAATCCTTCATCAAAATTAATCTAAGAATTTTGAAGTGTTGGAGTTCTTAATCCCTTATGAATAATTTGCAAATAATATTATGAGTATTTAAATACATCTAATTTATAAGGTTGATGATAGCTTAATCCTCAATAAAAGAAGATGAAAATAAGTTTTTTTATAATATTATGATAATATTATATTATTATATTATATAATGTTTATATATTTTATTATGATTTATATTATATTATTATATTATTATCTTATAATATATCATATCATATATTATAATATTATAAATAATATAATTTAATATAATTATAGATAATATTATAGTTTTAGTATAATAAATAATACTTATATATAATATATATAATACAAACATAATTTAATATATTATATATTTAAACTATTATATTATAATATTTATATCTAATATAACAATATAATATTTATAATATATTATATTATAACATATATATATTATATAATATAATATATAATATAACATATCATTATTTTATATTATATTATAACAATATTATATATAATATAATATTTAAAATGCTATATTATAATATTTATATGTAATATAACAACATAGTATTCATAATATATAATATAATATTTTTAATGCATTAAAAAAATCATCAACTAATCAAATTATTCAAAATTATTTTTAAAATTTTATTTTATTGGAATAAAACATATAAATTTTATAAAATATTTTAATTAAAAAAAATATTAAATTAAATCATTTGAATTTGAATTTAACACATATAACTATTGTGCACACATTATATAATATGCAATATAAGATAAAACTATATAATATATTATATTATATAATTAAAAATAGAGTTGTGTAATAAAGAATAAGTAAAACAATATACCTAAGTTAAAAGTATTGCATGTTAAATTTTATTTTTTTGGGAGGCTAGATAAAGTTCCCTATATTCCTTTAGGTCTCACAAACATGGGTACTATACAACGGACTGATAAATGCTACAGACCCACTGATAACCCTATAGGAAAATAAGATTGCAATTAGCAGGGCCCACACTAAGTCAATGCTTAGTGTGTGACATTTAAGCCCAGCCCTATAGTCCTGTTCCCACCACAAATCCATTGTTAATAAACTAAAGTATGAATGTGGAGTGAGTGCAAAGCTATATCCTTTAGAACTAAAATATACTTCAAAGATTCATTTTTTAATTTTTTCATATTCTTGTGATTTCAGGTCAGTTAGAGCTAGGGCAATAGAAATATTGGTAAAAGACTTGAAATTATTGTCTTCATTCAATGAGGAACTATTTGCTATAATGGTTCAAATTGAGCTTCACATAAAGAAGTTCCTTCAAATGAACAATGATTACATTTGCCTTGTCTAACAAATTTTCATATAATTAAAATGTGTATTCGTTGAGTAGTTTGTTGTTTTGTGGTATGGAGCAAGGAGTTTAAGTTGAAGAAAAGACTATTTGTTTCATGTTGTAGTGGAATTCACATTTCTAACAAGAACTGTGCAACCACACATATAATTTATTTATACACCTTTTATTACTTATCAATATATAGTTTAATTGAAATGTGTTTAATCACCTCCTTTAGATGCATTTCATTGATTAATTTATTATTTATTTGTTCTTTCAACATTTTTGCTAAAACTTATCAAACACAACATATTAAAACATAACTATTCTATAACTTTTTGGCAGGAACTTCGCTACCTGCAGCTCTTGTTTTATTAGGGGAATCTAAGCTACACCTTTTTCCTTATTTCTTACCTTAGGCTAAAAGGAGGAAATGTTGACTAAGTAGCTTAAGAAAAGTTTAAAATAAAACCTTAAGAAGAAGCCCCCTTTTATTTATTCCCACGTAAGCTTATTTTCTTATCACATTGACCCATTCACTCAATGAAATTTTGCGCCTCAGGTCATAATTTAATAACATTAAATTTACTATGCCCTAAAATGTGTTGGGCACTCACCTTATTTTGTTCCCCTGTGTGTTATTTGTAATGCCCTAAAATCACTCGCTATGGAGGAAAAAGTTATGAGGCAGCACTGGAGGAAAGAGGGGGAAATCTCTTCTTTTTTTTCGCAGAGTTCATGTCCACGCTCAAAGTCAAGTAAATCGAAGGTTGTTTGAGTTGGGCAACTAGAGAAATAAGGGTTGGTGCCTACTGAGGGGATTGATTGCATTTTTTGTTTTTCTCTCTTTTTTAAAATCATTTTTCTTCCCTTGTCTCTAGTTTGGTATCTTTTTTAATTCAGTTTTCTTCTTTTGAATGAGTTGCAGAGCACTGGGGAGAACTCCCTGAAGGATGTGAGGAATGGAAATGTTAAAACCTAAATGTGTTCTTTTCTCTCTAGATCTGGGTTGTGGCTACAAGGGTTTTGCAATATATATATATATATATATATATATATATATATATATATATATATAAATAATAAGACTAATGTGCTTATTGGTAGACTCTGGGTTGTAGTTTTCATTTTCTTGAAGGCATATACCATGCATATTTAAATTATGTGATTCTTTATACAAATATATAATTAGATAGAGTTAAATAAAGTAAAAGCTTGAGAACTAACAAATAGGAATAGTGGACAAGAATTAACATTTCCAAGCATTAAATTTTCCTTCCAATAGCATAACATATTCATTCCTTAACTACAGAATAAAAGTGAAGTAAACAATATATACAGTAATGCTTTATTTCATCCTTTCATTTAATTTTCTATTGTTCCTTATGAATATGAACTAATACCTTATAATCCATCACAAAGATCTATGCTACATTACATCTTGAATGAGAAAATGTTCAATCCTCTACTTTAGTAATATTGCAAAATTACCCTATAAGCATGGTTCTGTTCACAAAGCTAGCACATTCATCTGAGAGTTATTTTCCTTGCAGAATAAAGTCAATGCATCTTGGAGAAGTCTTCCATTTAAAAGAATAAATACACATCATGGAATACTATATCAGCAGTAATTAATATCAAGGACTAACATGTTTTCTCTCTGTAACTTTTATTCATCTACCATTCATGTTTATCCTACTGAAATAACATTTTATTTTATTTTTCTAGCATTTTAATTACTTTTCAATAAAGCTATTGTTTCCATTTGTACCCTTCTACTACAAGATGCAGTAACAAGACTCATGCAACAGTAAATTCCTCATAAAATCCCCCACTTCTTAGTTGTATCACCTGCATATATACAACAATATTGGCTCCATGACCAGTGGGAGCTCACCTCCCATCCATAGGGCTGAAGCAACCCACCCCCTAGCTAGGGGAACAAGCCAAGGTGATAGGATTCAACACATTATGACACTCACAATCAAAACAATTGCACATTGTTAACAAGATTGGAGACTAAGAAAGAAAGAAAAACAGAGAACAACTTCACCCAAGATGACTTCACAGTTTTCAAGAAAATACTTAACATTTCACATAGGATCCATCTTCAAGAGCCCAAATTAGGGGAAGTGGGGACATCTACAGGGTGAGAGAGAAAAGCACATAATTATTGAGGGCTCTTATAGCCACAATTCTTCCTCCAACATATCATAGAAACAACCACCATACACCCTCCCCTTTTTTTCAACCTCCTTTCCACCCCCAATACCTCCATACTTCATTTAGCACACTAGCAATCAAATTTACACAACCAGGGTGCTCCATACTTCATTTAGCACACCAATAATAAAATTTACACAACTAGGGTACTCATACCCCTATAACAACTCTCTCTTCCTTAGACATCTCACCCACTCTAAGACCCCCTCACAGAATGAAACTTCAAAAGAACATGAACATTCATTTACTTAACAACATCATATCCAAACAGCCACAAGTATTCACATACATTCACCCTAAACCTACTTCACATTCATTCTCCAGAAAAAAAAAATTGTTCATACAAAAATAAATTAACAATGTACACAATTCATTTTCCAAACAACCTAACACAATAGAATTAAATACCAATGTTCACAATAATTTCCAAAAGAAAGGAGAATTAGATACCAAGGTGGGAGTACCTACCTAAGAAAACCTTCAATTTGGTAGTATAATTGCAACAACAACACTCTTGTTTCTTTACATGCGTCTGCTCCTCTTCTCAAACAGGTATAGCAAAACTGTAATACCCCTCCTCTTACTGTTTGGATTTATTATTTTTCTATGCGTTCGTTTGCTACTTGTGACTATGATGATACTATTATTGTTTGGTTTGGTGGTTTGATTAGTAGACTGTTGGTGATTATGCTTATACACTTGAGGACATGATTAGTTCATATGACATTGGGTGCTGTCATAATAGTGGTTTACAATTCCTGAGAGGAATGAATTTTAGTTGAAATCACATATTTTTAGAAAATATAATGATTTAAGCCTTTAAAAGTTCCATTTTAAGGATTCCAATTGAAGAGGGTTTGATCAAATCACCTTAGATCAAATCCCCTTGGATAGAACCTCGCTAGTTTTAAACCATACCTATAAATGCGTCTCCTTTACACCTATCAAAATGCTGATAAAAAATCACTTTTGATTTAGCTTTTGGGGGATCAAATGAATTCATTTAAAATTTATTTCAAATGATTATGGTATTCCTCAGAACAAGCTATCCAATGAATATAATTTTAATATGTTTTGGTTTTGTTATATATTTGTTTTTTAAGTTTTATTAAACATAGGTTTTTCATTGAAAATGAATTTCTTTGTTCTTCACATGTGGAAAAATAGAAGATTATCAAAAAAAATTTGAAAAATATGAGTGCACCAGATATTGAAGTCCTTGATCCAACAAAAAAAATTAAAATTAAATTTTGACATATGCAAAAATTCGCGTTATCTTTATGTAAATGCAGAATGTTTGTTTCACTTTGAAACTTGATTAAGGAAAAAATATTCAATAAAAACTATCTAACCAAGTGGAAGCACTAGATATCAGAGTTACAAATCTAAATTTGAAAGAAATAGAATTTTATCCTTCATGGAAAAAAGTTATGCATTATACGATTGTGTCACTTTTTAAAAATGTTGTTTTTCGAAAAAAATCAATTTTCGTGGGAGATGGAAAAGAAGTGCAATTTGATTCCAAAAATTTTGAAAAAAATATTTTTAGAATCTACAGACAAAATTTGATGAGACTCTAGTTTGTACCATCTTCAAATTCCTCACAGTTTAGCCACTATAGGTGCCTGAATGTGAAGATTTAGTTAAAAATAATAATTTCAGTGTCCAGTTTGGCCAAAAATTGTAAACCACTATTATGGGATCACCCCATTGTGGATGGTTATGTTAGTTGATTTTCATAATTATATTATGATGCAGTGATTTAATAAATTATGTCATGAGATGAATTGTTGTTTAGAAATGTTATTTTATCAGTTATATTATAATTGTTAGGATAGGTGTGATGAAGGACAATATAGCATCATTCGTTTGCGAGTGCCCTGCTATGTTGCAATTCCTTCTCACAATGCAGTGCTTTAATTTAATGCTTTGATTTTATATATATGTATGCACATGTACACAACTTCATTTGTATGCAAGATTTGTAGGTACAAGTCTCGATTCCACCTGCTTCGGCAGGACAGGGCAAGCACCAATAGCCCAACGGTTAAATGTTGAAACAGAGGTGACGATGAAGTCATCTCGTCCCATGATGTCAGACCGTCTTGGTGGTTTGGTTTTGTGCGTTCTTGTAGTTGTCGTTCGTTGTGGGTCGTGTTTGTGTTTTGTCGTATTTAATTGATGTTGATATTTTATAAGTTGTGAATTAGTTAATTAAATGATGGTAATAATTGTTTATTTTAATGTTAGATTTATTTGTATTTAAATATTTAAATGATTTATTTATTGTTGAAAGTCATGAGTTTTAATTGTGTGATTCTTATAATATTAAATTGTGTGTTATTTATTTTAATTAATTATCTTGTTGAGGATAATTATTAGAATAAATTATTTAAATTAAATAGATAATGTGATGTGCAAGTAAAGTGGTAAAAATAGAAATTAAAACAATAAAACAAATAAAAGACTGAAAAGTTGTGAGAGCAAATAAGAATACAGATCTGATTAAAAAGCTGGCTTTTAAAGAATTATTTTTCTTTTATTTTTGATTTTTAGAGTTTTTAGAAGAAATTGTGAATATCTTTTATTTAATTGGGATTTTGGTGAGTTTTTCACACACACACAGAGGATTATTGTTACAGAAGTTGAACAAGATATTGGCTTTGTATTTTGGAATTTTAGAGAGGATATTTCAATCTTTTGCTGTATTTTGTGGAGAGTGATAGAAAGGGGTTTTCAATCTGTTACTGGTGTTGTCCTGGAGAGTTTTCTGAACAAAGATTCAGATTCGAGTTCGAGGGTGAAATACTATAGAGGAGATTTGGAAGCACGAACAAGGAGCTCTTCAAAGTCAATTGAAACAAACGGGCATCATCAGATTTTCGTATAAGCGCAGGACATCAGGTTCCACTCGTATTTTCCTTCTCGTACCTTCTCTTTCATCTTTCTGCTTCAGAGAAAAATAAATTTTATTAAAAATGATTTCTGTGAATAAAGGAAACCATTGTTTGAATTGAAAATTAGTGAATGATATTAGACCAGAACTTTTAAAAAAATATATAGTTATTGAATTGCTCCAATTTGTCAAAACAAAAACCTTATCTTCTGAAATGTTCAACTTATCAATAATAAGATTTTAGGAAAGATAGTTTCCTGGTTGGGAATAATAAAATTGTAGTTTTGGTTAATATACTTAATATGATGGATCTATTCAGTTTTCTGTATTTTACTCTCTGGTTGTAATATATATGCAACTAATATATATATATATATATATATATATATATATATATATATATATATATATATATATATATATATATATATATATATATATATATATATATATATATATATATATATATATATATTTTGTTATATATATATATATATTGTTATATATATATATTTATATATATTATATATATATGTATATTTTAATATTTCAATATTGTGCTGGTACTGTGCGTCGACCGTATGTTTGACAAACGAATTTTAAATTTCTCAGAAATTGAAATATTCTGTATTTTTGTTTTGGTTTATAAACTTGCTCAGAAAATTGAAATGAAAAGAAACGAATTTATGAATTAAAGTTTTGATTGTCCGTATTTAAAATAAATATATTGTAATGAATAATATTTAAGTTATATGGGGATTAGGGAGGGGACGGCTGGGCCGTACCCCGCCCCTGTCCCAAGTGGGCCGCGGCAGCCACAGCAGTCCTTACGGACTGTTGTGCGCAGCAGCCGTAAGGCCACTGTACCAGTCGTGGCAGGCTTTAATAAGCCATGGCAAGTTAATTTATTTTATGCTTATTTCTTTATTTTATTTTATTTTAATTTCTGTTTTAAATTTCGTTTCATATGTATATTATAATTCTTTTACTTTTATTTTATTTTATTTTTTATTAGTTAGTTTTAATATATGTTAAATTATATATATATATATATATATATATATATATATAAAGCGTATTATCTTATTAAAATTCTTTATAGAGTTATTTTAAATGAAATTTTATTTGTTATAAATAAAAGTTAATTGGCATGAATTATTTTTATTATTATTTATTCAGTGTGGCTATATATATATTTATATATTTTAATATATATATATATATTGCTTTATTTGATTATAATTATTTATTTTATTTTATTTTAAAAGGAATATTTGGTTGTATGGATTATTTTGGATAAAATTGAATAAGAGGGTAAAATTATTTTATTATGAAATATTTATGGTAAAACTTTATCGTGGAAACTGAGTGTAAGTAATAGATGAAAGTGGATTGTTTGTCTTGATGAAATGTGGATTATGTTGTTAAATTGTGAAACCCAATGGATTGTCCGTCTTTCTTGTGCATTTTGTTTATGGTTTTCCTTTATTCTGGTTGCGATGTGGGAACCTTGTGTATTTGTGATTCAGTTGTTGTTTATTGAGAACCCTTGTTCTTGTTTCTTGTCGCCTTTGGATATCGTAATCTTAATGTTGTTTCTAACTCTTGTGAATTTGGTTTATGATTGTTATTTAGTTTCTTGTACAATTGGTGATACTTTGTTTAGTTGTGATGAGTTTCATAGTTTTAACTTGTTATGTGATTGTATGTCTTGAGTTGTACTTGTTTTGTACTATGTTGTTGTTGAGTCGGTTTGACATTCATGGTCGGGTTCTCTTCCTCGTCACCTCTGAGTAAGAAAACCTTCAATTTGGTAGTATAATTGCAACAACAACACTCTTGTTTCTTTACATGCCTCTGCTCCTCTTCTCAAATAGGTATAGCAAAACAGTCCATCAACATGGAAAAATAATCTACATAGCTAGATTTCCTACCACCACTCCCTTAAGACCCCATAATGCTCATGATCAATTTTGTAGATGACAAGTGTTGCCACCCTTTTTGAACACACATTACTTTCTTGATGAGTAGGCTTCTTAACATGCATTTAACTTTTAAATTTTTGTCACTTGAGGAAAGTGTTTTAAAAGAAAGGGTCTAAGGCTTCCAAATTAAAATTTAATCTAAAAAAAATCACCCCCAAGACTTAACCCTATGACCTTAAGTCAAGAAAATACCTTCAAACATAACTATAGCAACTCAAATCACACTAAAACTTGAGTTCTTTTAAATTGTTACCACAACCTTGCACTAATCATGATGCTAAAAAATTTATAATAATATGCTCATGGAAAAAACACTAGATAACACATTGCAAACCAACATGACACATGTCACCTTAGTGTTCCCCTAATCCACTAGTCATGGCTAACCTGCGCACTCAATTACAAATGTTAATCCATCATCATATAAACAAGGCATGCGATTGCAACATGATATCTATGTAAAAGAATTTTTAAACATTAATCCATCATCATATTGAACAAAAAATGAGATTGCAACATGATATCTATGTAAAAGCATTTTAGAGAAAACTAAACAGTGCATCACATTTATTTACCTTATGACATAATTAATATATCAACAAAATCAAGACAACCATAATTGTATTACATCCATACTTGCAATTTCACCTTATTACATTATCATATGCACACAGGGTAATCATAACAAAATCATTAGATTAGCATAATTAGCCGCATAAATGATAAGGATCAATATATATGTAAAAGTGTGTCATGTCTAAGATAATATCAGTATGTCAAGGCTAGAATCCATGACATCATAATAGTCAAAATCAAAATTGTCTATGCACATCATGATAAACATCATATAATCTCTAGTACCAAAAGATAAGTCTCACATCCTCCCCCCCTAGGGTTGGAATTCCTCTTGGAAGTCCTCAAAGCATTGAATGGTTCCTTAACAATAAATATACATGAACATACCTACATTTTAATTTTTATAGCTAGAATTAATAATATGTAATTTCATTAAGCTATGAGGCTAGTATAATCCTTCGAATAATACAAAAATAAAAATAAAAATTGAAAGCTATTCAAAAAATCAACACCATATGACTAACCTTTGATTGACGATTATCCACACAAAAAAGTCTACCATATTAGTAATTTGCACCATTCTTAAATCAAATTCAAATCTTCATTTTAAAGAATACATAACCAATGCCAAATTATATAAGACAACATTAACAATAGGAGTATTAATTTATTCCCTATGCTCTCAATCATGAATAAAAATAAAATCTAAGCATTTCACCCTTGACTATATACATTCTAAGAAGAATAATAGAACTCACAAAAAAAAGACTAATAGGTTTGACCATATATTAAGGTGGTTAGTTTCACCATTATATGATAATGTCCTACCATTCATTCTTATCTTGCAAACCTACTCCTAATATAATATAAATCAATTTTCCTCAATTCTCAAGGCTTGGTAACTACTCAAAACAATATGAATGACTCAATTTAGAATGAAAGACCAACTCTATGTCACTAAAAGATCAATAGATAGAGTAACAGTTAAATGCTAACATGATATGTGCAATTTTATTGATTAAGCATTCTAAATCTTCACTTTATAGCTGAATATTAACTAACATGTTAAGATCATATTTTGGACAAAAATTCTCAACTCAACTCCCAATTATTAATTAAACAATCCTCAATTTATCAATCTAGTATTATAAACCATGTAATAACCATCATGTCCTACTTTGGTATTAAGTATCTATCTAATAATTAACATATCCATCTTATTGAATATGTAGTTAGAGAATCCTAAGATAATTTTCAAAGAGTATAAGTATGCAAGGTGGTAAGTGAGATCACAAGTATCATATCATAGCGTAACAACTAATATTTGGCAAAATAACTTATTGATCTATTCATAACAAGGCACATGTACATCTTAATAAAATATTTAAATAAGAGATGATTATGAAGGAATGTTGAAATGCAATAAAATATTCAAGAGACCTTTAAGAAATGAGAATTAACATACTAATTGTCTAATCTCACAATATTAATATCTTAAATAGAGATAAGACATCCGCCAATAAAAAATTACTCATAAATAATAACTTATTATTAATCACTAATAATAATAGTAATGGTACTATTAAATTTCATCTAACAATCTATCAACATTTAGATTCATTTAAAAGAAAATCTAAATCCATATTTTATTGTTTCTCAAACCTAGGTATCCTCTCAATATAAATTTGAATATCATTAATTTATTCCACCTATTTTGAATGTAGGCCTTGTTCCAACATCCATATTTATGAGGGGGATTTTTTTATCTTTATACTCTATTTGATTACTCATGGGACCCATTAAAAGAAGATGACTAATGCACCATGATTAGAAAGACCCCATCCGAAGTGTTATTAACTTTAAATTACTTTCTTTTTACCTACTACAGTAGGAAAACGCATAAGTTTATTTTAAAAATTTTAACCAAAACTACAATGTAATCGACAGGTGTGGGAGGTTAAAATGGTAAGGAGATCGATGCAAGATAGAGGAATTAAAATGATACCTGGATGTAGTTGGTTTGAAGACCATAAAATGGTACAATATTTTTGTGTATGAGGTAAATTGCAACTACAGACACTGAAGATCTACACAAAGTTGAAGAAATTGGTTTAGCAGATGAAGGCGGCTGAGTGTTTTCCAAATTCAAGACATTTACTTAATCTTGTTGGGGAAGACAAAAAATAATTATTTATCTTCCACCATAGTGAGAAGTTTCCAATTACACTTTCTTTGTTAAAGCTTCCCACAGGAACAACTACTAGAGTTATTCAAAATTTTCCAATATGTTTTGATGGCCACACTGCAACTAAATTTCATCTCCAAGATTGTTGATAGAGAAATTGCTTTGAGGGATGTGAACCATTTCCATCAATATGTGTGTTTGGGATGTTGTTTCCAATTGAGATTGATTTATTGGGTTGTGTTGATAGATGATGTCTATAGAATATATAGAAGCACTTTAGACAATATTTTTCCCTATATCTAGTTGATGTCACTGTCAAACACCTTTGAATTAGCAATAGCATCGCAAGTTGCTCTTTGTAGTCACTTAGTGGCACTAATAAGAAAACTAGCAGTATCATTTCCAACTAATATGGCATCATCTAGTTGTTCACAAAAACATAGAAGTGATGAAATTCTCAAGTAAATGGGAAAATGATATGGGAGGGACCATGGTACCCTTACACATAGTTGTGAATAATTCCCACAACCATATGTTTTGGTTTCATTAATAGTTTATTTTATAAGCATGGTTCTATAGGATACAGAAATGCAATGTATGCTATGTGGTAGTTTAGAAGTGCACTTTCTACCCTCATTACACATCAATGATCATCATTGCAAAAATAGTGAATGTGTTTAGTCCTTAATCTCCTTAGCATGTAGAGTTAGAAAAAGTTGCTAAAACCTTTTTCAAACTTGGTGTTTGACATTGTTAGCCCAAAATAATTATCAATTGATGTAAATTAATAAATAAGTTTTGAATTCATATGTATACCTAAGTTCAAATTGCAGGTTACATTGTTACAAATTGCGCTAACTTAAAAATAAAAAAAATTGTACTTTCAATAGTAGAGAATTTTATTTCTCAAAAATTCACGCGTACACATGTGCTGAAGACTGAAAATACACCTTCACACCTCTCAATCATTAAAACTATATTGATTTAATGAGAATGTCTTATTAAGATAATTTATCAATGTAATATAAGACTATCATGTGTCAAATTGTTGATTCAGGGTAAGCTAGTGAGTTGCATTACAGAAAAAATTGATCGCATGTGTTTAAGATTCTTGCAAAACTCTTTTTGGTTTTTTTCTCTTTGTTCATTTACCTATCCAAAACATATTGAATTTTTAAATGTCCTAGTGACTTAAAATTTATGACCATTTGAATTTTGTCCTTTGCTACAAACTGCAAGTTGGAATTTGTTAGTTGATTAATAGATTCCAATCACACGAGTTTAAATGATAATTATAATTCTTGATTAAATATGAGTGGAAATTTAATAAATAAGTTACAATCCTTTCATGAGTTGTTTTTCATGTTTATTGGGTGATAGCTTACAACTGGCTAACATTTATCCTACTCCAAAATGTATAGTTTATATCATATTATCCCAAGTAAATAGTTTTTAAAACAAAATATGTCACTAATATTAGTTTTAATTCCCTAGAAAATAGATTATTGTTCTGATTATCATTCTAAAATATTGCTAATATTCCTTAAGTAACCTATTTTTCCACAATTCTTCACATTTAATTTTAAATTTTCTAGTTTGGACATACTTTTTGAGTTGGACTTATCATATTTATCATTCATCATAGTAACATTTATCTTTTAAGGTGTTACTATGAAAGTAGTGTCCTTTGATTCTCTAAAGATGCTTCATTGGGACATATCTCATTTAAGATATTGTAGACGAAAGTCATTTTATCTTGAACTCACCTATTTTCAAGTATATAGGATTAGCTAGCAACCATGATAATGTTTTCTAAGGTTTATTTTTAAATTTTGCATTTAAGTACTTCCTATTTGTTAATCCATGCCCTAATTACTATTTCTAAATATTTATGCCATATCATAATACTATAACATTAATATAATTTACATTAAGAAAGTATTTTGTGATGGATTACTACTAGTCCTTGATTTTGGTGTAAAGAGGAAATTTAAATAGGTCTATACATTATATAGGAATGGATACTAAAGTAGGTTGAGAAAATAATGTGAGATTGTGCAATTATATAATTTTTCTACATTACATTTTCCCCTACTTTAATGATTTGATTAGTGTAATTTTGTAAATTGCATCCTATGCAATTTCACATCCCATGAGACTCTCCTTTAGATAAATTAAAGACAATAATGCAATGTTCCTTTTATCCAACTTTAATTTAATCCTTAATTGCTTAATCAATTCATTTACTATCATTAAGGTGGATTTATGTATCAGATGAATGTGTGTTGTGTAGACGTCTACATATCACATGAACATCCTGAATAGATTCTTGATTGCAAGTAATTGTATGTTATGTTTCCCACATATCAACAAACATAATGCCTCTGCTAGCTCGCAAGCATACTGGGATGACTCTTGCATGCATAAACCTCCCTAAAACACTTCATTTTGGATACTCTCTCTTGACACACAAGAAGGAACACACAATATTTTCATTCTCTTTCTCTTTTTTTATCACAATAGCTTCTTTACCACCATTCCATTATCTCCATTGCACTTTCTTTCTCTCACAGCCAAACTACATTAAAGCTTTGGTATTATCAACATATTTCCCTCAATCTTGGAGATTGAAACCTCTCCCTTTAGGCCTTCTCATTTTTTTAAAGGAGGTTAAATTGTATTTCTTCATTGTACATTTCCTTTTAATCTAGTTAGCATATTGTTCTAATATATTTATTTCTTCTTCTATCACATACATTTTATTTCTCTCTATCCTATTTGGCTACCCATGGAGGTGGAAAAACCAAAGAGAGAATTTGACTAAGGCAGATCCCTAAACAACCTAAAAAAAATTCCTTGGTCTTATGTGCATAGGTATTGAAGATATTTATTTGTTGGAGGATTCATTCTCTAGTTCTTTGTGAGTGTTTTCTTCCTTTCCTCTTGCTTCATCATTCATATTTCATTTAGTTTAAGTTACTTTTATTTCTATTATTCTCTCATTTTCCCACACTTTAAGAGTTTCCAGTTATCAAAACTATTAGTAGCCACTTTGTTATTTTTTGATACATTCTCAAATTTTTATCCATACAAGATGCTAGCATGCACAACGGGGACGTTCACACACTGTGCTATCATCCTCAAACAAGAGCTTGTCAGTTGGCCCAAAAGACCTCTATGACCTATTGTTTCAGTTTTTGGAACTCTCGCCTTTTAATTCTGTGTAAAACAAAACAAATATTCCATCATTTTATCTTGTCACTCGAGTTGGGTATTTTGAGATAGTTGAGGGATATTTTCTCCTTTAGACCTCATCACCTTGATAATAGAAAATCCCCTCTACATTTTTGTGAACCTAATGTGAATGTGTCTTTTCCTTAGTCTTTGTCAAAAAATTATTTTCTCTTAAATCTGGAGGCTTGTTAGTTGAGTGTTGTGATACTCATGAGTTTCATGACCTAATCTACAACTTCTAGACACATATTAAGAAGACACATTTGAAATTCAGACATGGGTTCAAGACATAGTTTAGTCCAACCCATTAAGCTCCTAATTTTGAGCAATTCACTACAGGTTTATCATCTAGCTATACACATCCTTTCATTTTTATCGATGTTCCTATGAATTTTCAAACAAGTTCTCAACCTAGTACTCCATCTGGATCTTCTTCTCTTCTAGACCATGATGCTGCTCTAAAGATTCCCTTTGAGTGACTCCAGTCTCTGGAGGAGAATTTGAAGGAATTTGAATAATTTCTTAAAGAAGAATCTTGGTATAAATAGGTCTCCCTTATTATCACCAATCTATGAAATATAGCTATCTCAAACCATAAAGGTATAGATATTTTGTGTGCTTTGAGATATATAGTGGAAGCCCATGTTCTAGAGAGATCTTCATCTTCATCTCAACCTATTGACACTCAATTAGGTGTAATAGGTATGTAGTTTAATGTGTTGATGTCATTTGCATCGGTAAACATGGTCGACACTATTCCTACATCTACTTTACTATTTTTTGGTGCTTCTGCTAGCACTATGTGTGTGCCCCTTGGCCATCCTAATGTTTTGATTTCTCATATACCCTCGGGGTATACCATTCTACCCTCTCTTTTCTAAACTTCCATTATTGATATTTTGTAGTTCATACTTTTTTCATAATGGCTAATTTGCCTCCCCCATCTAATCCTATTTTAAATACCCTATTATAAATTAATAGTCATATGAAATCATAGTTAGCCAGCTTAGACACTGCCCTTCATTCTACTTTGCAACCTTATTACCACTGCAATCCTTTCTAAGCTCTAAACATTTTGAATGTCCCTATCCCATAAGGGTTGGAGGTTCTAAAATTTGATAAATACAATGGCATAGGTCATTCACAAACTCATGTCTAATCATTCATTGCTATGTGTAGTGATTTCCTTTATCAGGATGAGTTGCTAGCTAAATTGTTTATGTGATCCCTTAAAGACACTATGTTGGAATGATTTTTCTCCCTTCCTAACAACTCTATTTTCACCTTTGAGCAATTAATCAACTAGTTAGGTCATGTTCACTAACCTCATCCACTGTAAGTAGGGAGCTCATGAGAAAGTGACTAATTTTATTGCTTGTTATCAATTTGTATTTTCTTGGATCCCCTATGCCTTGCTTGGTTTAGATGTTCTACATGTATTCATGGGGAATCAACAATCGTCATTAAGGGAAAAAATTATAATGAAATATCTATTATTTTATCATTTGTGTATTATTTTTAGAGATTATCAACAAACGATGTTGTTTTAAGAGGGATCCTCCTCGTCCTCTTGTCTTGATAATCAAACAACAATGTTTGTTCTGAGAGAGTCTAAAAAGATTAAAGCAATAGAAAATATTGCCTCCATTCCCATTGAAAATAATGTTGTGGGACATAATAGATTTTTAATAAAATTATTTGAATCTTATGCTAGCATTCTTCAAATAATTAAAAATATAGTTTAATTACCCTTCTATAAATTAAACTACTTCTCGATGATAAGCCATACCCTAGTTGGTATGATGCACAAAAGCATTGTCAGTATCATTGGGTCCTTAGTTATGACATTGAAATTTGTGTGTGTCTCTGAAATTTAATCTAGGACCACATAGATAGTGGTGTCATCCAACTTGGTGATAGGAAGCAAAACTTGAGCAAATCTATGGTTAAGGCTAATAGAAAGCTACAAATTTACACATATCCATTTTCATCCCATTTGATGTCAAGATCTAAAAATGAAACAATATATTCAATCACAAAAATCTACCTAACATTCTTTTATAAACCATTAATGATTAAAAATAGAAAATACTACCTCAATGAAAGATCGATGACCACCTCGAATACTAGGTTTTAATGTTGAAGGCCCAATATTAACCTTTTCAATATCCAATGTGAGTTATAATATTACCATATATATAAGGTTAAACTATTCACATGTACTATACTTATTATTTATTTACTAGTTACATAGGTCTATGAACTTGAAATCATCATGTAATCAAGAGGTGGAGGGCCACCAAATGTAGAGTGAACACTTTGACCCTAAAATTTAATTATAATCAATCTAGTAATTTAGTTAATTTTACACTTAAAAATGATATTTAATAAATTAAAATTAAACTTGTTAAAATTTACCTGACTATCAATATCATACGTTTCATTCAACATATCATCTATCCTAACCATTTTATCTACTATAGATGCATCCTAGCCATGTGCATCTTGATCATCCTCATATCCATAAACATAAAGAGACCCATAATTTTTACATAAGTGAGGTGGACATCGAGGCTTAGAAGACTCACCCATATCACCCTATGCTAGAGGCCTGCTATGTTGTATAAGGGTCTGAATTAGTGAGCTAATATATTAATATAATCTAGGGTCTCCACCTCAACACCCTCCTTTACAATAGAAGGGATAGTGACTTTCTCAAACTATGGATTAGCTAGTGGTCTCGATGCCTAGCTTTAGGCATGTTGTGCCCCCATTCTATCCTATGTGGATTTCCTACCTTTACCTTGGAACTCCCACATGTTGCTCAATTAATTAAGGATCTCATTAAGGATAAATTCATAATAGTTTTTCCTCAAAAAATATTTCCTTACCTCATTTTTATTGCATAGAGGATGGTTAAAAACCATCCACCACCTATCCCAAAAATTATTATATATCCCTTGGTGGTGGCACCAATGGATAGGGAAATTCGTGCAAGCATCATGTATGGGTTTGTTGGTTCATGGGTTGGCGAACAATGAGCACAAGTAAGATTTAAAAATAAAATTATTTAATCTAGTCATAAGATAATTATTCTACACAAAATTATGTTATTTCTCCCCTCTTGTTTTACCAACCATTGATTTGGCCACTCATATCTATACCATATGAGAGACAATGAATTCTAGTGAATTGGTGAGGGTTAACCTATGAGAGTTCATTGTTATTGGATCTCTCAACATTTCAATTAATGCCTCAATTTATCTCTTGGGTAAGTTCATGGAGATGTGACACAAAAAAGGCTATTTTAAAGATGCCACTTTTTTTCTAAAATCAACAAAATATGATTTGCACGAGAAAATGATGATAGTTACACTCAAAATTTCAAGATGCAGCACGAACAAGAGTTGAAGTGCTCCAAGTCTAGTTTCTAAGCTACTAATTCTTTTTGAAATCAATGAAGATTAAGGGTCTCAAAACGGGGGGACAGGTCATGTTTTTATCAAAAATAAATGAGCACCCCCCTTTTTCATTAATTTTTTTTTAGAATTTTAAAAATTTTGAATGGTGAGAAATTAGTTAACACCATGCATTTTATCCTCCTCCTTCTGGATAATTTTTTTAATGAATATAATATATTATGAATTTTCAAAATAGACACATCTTGAAAAGTTGAAATTTGAGCATACTCCCCCCTAAATTTTTTGAAAACTAATCAAAAATTGATTTTTTTCTTCATGTGTAGAATGGAGCCTAGTTTAAAAAAATGTATTTTGTTTCACATTTTGATGGAGTAAAAATCGATCCTAAAAGTAGCACATGTTGGTTTTTGACCAAAAATAGAGGTATTTATAAGAGAAGTTATGGATCAAAACCTTAACTTAATCAAAACGAAAAAAAATTATGTATTTAGATAGCTAAGAGAGGTTAATGCCATCACAGTTTTTTTATAAATTTGCATTAAAAGATGTGCAAATGTGATGGTGAGCACACACAAAAATATGAGGAAATTTTGAAAAACCTGTGCATTCACTTGTCCAAAGCAACTCATTTGGCGAGCACCAAATTTGGCGCTCACCAAATGAGCTTCTTTGACCAAAAACTAAGTTTCCCCTCTCTTTGCTCAACCACTTTGATAACGATAAGAGTTCATGGTTTATGATCGTAGATGGATAGTTGAGGTTTTACCTTTCATACTCTCTCTACCTCCTTCCCTCTTAACCAATATGTACCCATTCTCTCTCAACCCTCTCTAGGTTTGTCCTACACTCTCTACCTTGTCAAGTCCATCCTTAGGGTTTAAGGTATAGAGTTGAGGGTTTAATGTATAGGATAACTACCCCTCTTAGGTCTCTTCATCCCTCTATCCATCCCACCCACTCTCTCTCAAGTATCTCCCTTCCTCTATTCCTCCCACCCCCTCTCTCTCAAGTCTCTCCCTCATCCTATCCCTTCCACCCTTTGTCTCTTGAATCTCTTGCACCCTCTCTCCCTCTCTCAAGTTTCTCCCTCCCATCGTAACTACTCTCCCTCTC
>VDFB02360576.1:154001-174889 GCA_007258455.2 Sequoia sempervirens
TCCGCGCTTACCAAAGAGTGACATGGCATAAAAGATGGAATCTTGCCAAATCCGCTTCAAGAGGATAATGAGTGTCCGCACTTAGAAGAATATGAACATGGAAAGTGAATGAGTGAAGTCCGCTCAGCATGTTAAGTCTAAAATGACAAGAGAAAAGAGGAAGTCTGCCAGCCTTAAAGTGAAATTGAGCTCGCCCCTCATTTCTAAAGGGTGGAGACAGTGTATAGAATTGTTGTGATAGACTATTTCTGATAATAAAAGCTCTTATGCATGATTTGATTTGAACCACTTTTATTGTCAAATAGTGTTCATGGTTGCATAACTTTTCCACCATAGATTGGAGATAGATTAGAATTAGATTACACTTGGAATAAAATTTGCCTAAAGTTAGCCTAAGCTTACTCTGTGGATTCTTAACTTCTGTCTAGATAAATATTGTTCGATTGGAAGGTATTTATTCATGATATGAAAACCATAAGCACATTTCCTTGAAGATTGCAATGGCTTTTTGTAGTTGGCATGATTCCTGCATGGTGAAACAAAGTTTGGTTTTGTTTCACCAAGTTAATACCGTCTCTTGAATTCTTAGGAAGTAGATTAGAACTTCTGACCCCTTGTCTCCTTTTTCAGTTTGTTTGATCTACAACCCAAATAAAAGAGCTTCATTGTCCAGACCCTCATTGTGAATTGAAAAAAATCAATGGTTTAGGTGTGATAAGTTTGGTCACTTTTCCAAACATTGTTCAGATAGACCTAAGCATCAAGCCTCCATTGCAGATGTAGATGATGTTTCTCCATAGAAGAATGAATATTTGTTTAGCTCAGCATTGTCAAGCAATGTACCCACTAACACCAACACTTGGCTGATTGATAGTGGTTTTCTCAGAAAGAGGGAGTTGATTATGAAGAAACATTTGCTCTTGTTGCTCATTACACTTCTATCAGAACTATCATTGCCCTTGCTACATCAAGAGGATGGAAGATTCATCAAATGGATGTGAAGACAACTTTTATCAATGGCCTGATTGAGGAAGAAGTTTACATCGAGCAACCTGATGGTTTTGAGGTTCATGGGAAGGAGTCACATGTGTGTAAGCTAAAGAAGGCCTTGTATGGTCTTAAGCAGGCTCCTCATGCATGGTACAAAAGGATTGATCGTTACCTGTCTAGTTTGGGCTTCTTGAAGAATGATGTTGATTCAAATCTCTACTTCAAGGTAATCAATGGTGATGCATTAATATTGGTACTAATTCATGCTTCTAGGCTACATATATATATATTATTTTTACATGTTTTCTCCATTGTTCAACCCCTACACTGCAAGTAAATGGTTGCATAGTGTGTGGAATGAGGGGGCAGTAGGCTTGTAATTGAAATCTTTTCATCTATCAGCATCTAGTTGTTACTTATGCAATGTGAAGTAATGCTTTGAGTTTGAAAGATGTGCAATGCAATGTAATTAATAATATGAATAAATTTTTAATTATTAGTTATGTACTGTGAAGTAATTGCATAACTGCTTAGGTTGACTTTGTAAAAACTATATTGTAATTGAAATTTTTTCATCTATCAGCATCTAGTTGTTACTTAAGAAATGTGAAGTAATGCTTTGAGTTTGAAAGATGTTCAATGCAATGTAATTAGCAATATAATAAACTACATAATATAACCATTCTTTTTATGCTATTGTACATCAAGATATTTAACCATTGCTCACTTGATTAAAATTTCAAAGAGTTTAATTATACACATGAGGAGGCAATTAAATTTTGATTGTCAACTTCTAAATATCAAATTATCCAATAATCAAGTGTATGTCCATATACAAAATGGCAATAACGCCAACTCAAACAAAATTTTACAATATGTGGCATATGCCATCTCGTATCTATTCCAATATTTACATGCCAAAAATGTCTATCTCATCCTAAACTACTAGTGGATCATCAAAATGGAGCCTCTTTGAACCACTCATTGGCTCTGAAGGTAGCTACACAAAAAAAAGTCAAACCACAATTGAGATTAGTTATACTATATAATTTAAAATTGAATAATTAACATCAAAATCAATATACATTAAATTATAATTGAACCTAAATTGTAATCTGATTACCTGAAATATCTACTTCTTCAAAGGGTCAAGAGTCCTAGAATATTCCCCACTCAAAGAACCAACCAAACCAACTTTTGTAATGTCAATCTATATATGTGAACAAAAACATAAAATTTATCCAAGTTAGCATACAATTGTCGGTAATAGGAACATATAAATACCAAACACAAAATAAAATGAACATTATTATTTCTTTTTAGGTGTTTCGACACCTCCTCATTGAGGTGCTTCAACACCTACTCCTTCAAGTGTTCTAATACGTACTGCTTTGGGCGTTGTTTCACTTGTCAACAAGGACATATAGCTCATAATTCCCTGCACATAAAAATGACAAGTACATATGAAACTACCAATCTATGTCGATGTATGTATAATCAATAAAAGATCTTAAAATTCTTAATTCAATCAAATTTGAGTTCAATTACCTTCCCCTTATCCAACAATGCACTTCCATAATCTGGACAAGGCTGCACCTAGCTCGCACAAGGTATTTCCTACAAGAGTAAAATAAGATAACATATAAGTTGGTTATATAATTTCATTAATGACAATTCAAATGACAAGAAAGCTATACAAATAAATGTAAAATGAGAGTGCAAAAACATATATATCGCGGTGCTGTTGAGGCTAAATGAAATGGGTCTCAGTGGTGCTATCCGGTCACATGTGTCACTCTCCCTCTACATCAATCAAGTTAAATAGACCATGTAAATAAATATTAGTACATTATAATTATCTCTTATTAATATTTATTTAAAACAAAATGCAAGTTATGAATTCAATAACTTAAATTTACCTCCTCGTCACTATTCCAATGTCCCTCTCTAGTAGGAGAGGACTCTATATGGTGTGCTCCACTCCCCTGCGTCCGATCTATAATGTCCACATCATGGAAGTCATAATTGGAAGTGTCCAAGGGATGCTTGACAAGCTATAGAAGAGGACCCAAGCATATTTGGTGACACATGGAGCAAGTATGTGGTACACAAATATGTGGACCTGACGAGGATGATGCAAAGAAGATTCTCGGTTTCATCACCAACATCACCGTATCGTGGTCGAGCTTACTACGTATTACGCTAAACCAAAGACCACCGAGTGAACAGCATGGATAGTCTCAGGTGGTCGATCCCTCGCATAATATCCGATGGTATAATCGGCTGCGGTGGAGGAAGGGCGAGGGAACATATGGGCCCTATACTACTCTAACTGCCCTTGGTCTATCCTGGGGCATACCTCCACTGACGCCTTGGAAGGGTTTAATGTCAAAAGTAATTGACATGATGCCCTAACACAAACTCAGCATATAATTTTTTTATAAAATAAAATGGTATATCACAATTGTTGTTCGGTGGTTTCAAAAAAACCATACACCAACGATCCCAAAAAATTTCTACAATGTCTCTATGAGTGCACCATTTTATAGAAAGTTTTGTTTTATTAACATTAACCAACAAACCAGTGCGGGGGTTAACAAATAAAGAGGCTATTTGGGCTTTGGTTATTCCGAGATCTTTCACATCGTCATAGGACAATCCACATGCATAATATTCTCTCATGTCTTCTCACCACGAATGAAAGGCATTATGTTGCGAGGAGAGGGTTTCTATGTTTTTAATTATTTCTTTCATTGTGTTTGACATCTCAGATAATTGAGGGACTCTCGTATAAACTTCACAAATGCCCCTTAATTGTTGCAATTTTTTAGAAATTAATTCTTGAATTGATGGCTGTGGAGGTGGTGGAGGTGGTGGAGCAGCCATAATGCCTGATTAAAATTAAAAACAAATTAATCTAATTAAAATTAGACAATATAAATGAAAATATTATAAAAATACCCTAGTTTTTTAAAAAAATCCAACAAAAACCCTAGTTTTTAACAAAAATCTATAAAATTCTCTAATTTTTAATCCAAATACATAAAAAACACTATTTTTAAATCAAAATCCATTACAAACATTCAATTTCATCAAAATCCATTACAAACATTCAATTTTCATCAAAATCCATACTAAATTCAATTTTTTCATAAAAAATCTATCAAAAACCCTATTTTGAAAAAAATCAACTAAAATTACACAAATCTAATTGAAAATTTGATTAGAGCAAAGAAAACTCAATAATCTAACCTTTTGAAGATGGATTTGCACCAACTCAGATATCTGATTTGTGAAATAAACTTTTGACTGTGCGCCCGCCGCGGTTAACCAGTTGTGAAATGAGAACGAGTTTTAATCGGGCCAATATGCAAATATATATGTTGTCACAAATCAGATATCTGATTTGGATCGGATATCCGATTATATCCGATTTGGAAATCTAGGTTTGGGTTTTGCTTCGGTAGTGTGTACTGACACCCAAGCCACATAAAGTCAACTCGACATTTTCGCGTTTTTGAATCGATGAAACACGTTATTTTTTCTCCATTGCCACTTTTTGGCATACCATGATCCTGCACATGCCCTTCTTTTTTCAAAATCATATAAATTGAACCCTAGCATCAATAAACTATGTATATCAAGCTACCACAATTCAAGTTACATCAGGCCCATATCACCGAGACACAGCCTAAACAATAGGAGGAATGGCTTATTTCAACATACTACACTCAAACCCTTAAGGGATTGATTTGGTTGAACGTAGCTCAGAGCGAATCCTCATGTTTGGGTGTGAAAGAAGACCATGCCCAGTGTAAAAATTCTTACTCGGACGCGTTGGAATAGTCTGTTTGGTCACACGAGTTGTAGAACGAAAATTGCACCACCTTGCAACTTTCCACTGCTTGCATTTGACACTTTTTCCATCAACTGAAAAATAGACACCACGGGAAAACCACTTTGAGATTAAAAAAAAATGAGAGAGGTTATTGTAGAGGGGCCCAACATGATCCCATAGGATCAGACGAGAAGTTTCTAAGCATCATGGTGTCCGAGTAACCGCATGTTGAAGTTTGCAGCCATTTTGCCCTTTCAACCCTTAAGGGATCGATCCGGTTGAACGTAGCTCAGAGTGATTCCACGTGTTTGGGAGTGAAAGAGGACCATGCCTAGCATAAACATGCCTATTCAGACACTTTGGAATAGTCATTTTGGTCACACGAGTTGGAGAACGAAAGTTGCACGACTTTGCAACTTTCCACTTCTTGCATTTGACACTTTTTCCATCAACTGAAAACTGGACAACACGTGAAAACCACTCTGAGATAATGAAAACCGAGAGATACTATTGTAGAAGGGCCCAACATGATCTCATAGGATTAGACAAGAAGTTTCTAAGCATCACGGTGTTTGAGTAGCCTCATGTTGAAGTTTGCAGCCATTTTTCCCTTTCGACCCTTAAGGGATCAATCTGGTTGAATATAGCTTGAAGCGATTCCGTGTGTTTGGGTGCGAAAGAGGACCATGCCTAGCATAAACATGCCTATTCAGACACATTGGAACAATCCATTTGGTCACACGAGTTGCAGAATGAAAATTGCACCACTTTGCAACTCTCCACTGCTTCCATTTGACACTTTTTCCATCAACTGAAAACTGGACACTACGGGAAAACCACTCCAAGATAACGAAAACTGAGAGAGGTTATTGTAGAGGGTACCAACACGATCTCATAGGATTAGATGATAATTTTTTAAGCATCATGGTGTCTGAGTAAACTCATGTTGAAGTTTGCAGCCATTTTTCCCTTTGGATCCTTAAGGAATTGATCCGGTTGAACGTAGCTCAGATCGATTCCGCATGTTTGGGTACGAAAGAGGACCATGCCTAATGTAAACATGCCTATTCAGATGAGTTGGAACAGTCTGTTTAGTCACATGAGTTTCAAAACGAAAGTTGCACCACTTTGCAACTCTCCACTACTTCCATTTGACACTTTTTCCATCAACTGAAAACTGGACACTACGGGAAAACTACTCCGAGATAACAAAAACTGAGAGAGGTTATTGTAGAGGGTCCCAACATAATCCCATAGGATTAGACAAGAATTTTCTAAGTGTCATGGTGTCCGAGTAACCTCATGCTAAAGTTTGCAGCCATTTTGCCCTTTGGACCCTTAAATAATTGATCTGGTTGAACATAGCTCAGAGCGATTCCGCATGTTTAGGTGCAAGAGAGGACCATGCCTAGCATAAACATGCCTATTCGAACATTTTGGAACATTTTGTTTGGTCTCACGAGTTGCAGAACGAAAATAGCACCACCTTGTAACTTTCCACTGCTTGCATTTAACACTTTTTTCATCAACTGAAAACTGGACACCATGGGAAAACCACTCTGAGATAACAAAAACTGAGAGAGGTTATTGTAGAGGGGCCCAACACAATCCCATAGGATTAGATGAGAAGTTTTTAGGTGTCATGGTGTCTAAGTTACCTCATACTGAAGTTTGCAGCCATTTTGCCCTTTGGACCCTTAAGGGATCGATCTGGTTGAACGTAGCTCAAAGTGATTCCATGTGTTTGGATGTGAAAGAGGACCATGCCTAGTGTAAAAATGTCCATTCAGACGTGTTGGAACAGTCCATTTTGTCACACGAGTTGGAGAACGAAAGTTGCATGACTTTGCAACTTTCCATTGCTTGCATTTGACACTTTTTCCATCAACTGAAAACTGAACACCATGGGAAAACCACTCTAAGATAATGAAAACCGAGAGAGGTTATTGTAGAGGGTCCCAACATGATCCCATAGGATTAGATGAGAAGTTTCTAAGCATCATGGTGTCTGATTAACCTCATGCTGAAGTTTGCAGCTATTTTTCCCTTTCGACCCTAAAGGGATCGATCCGGTTGAACGTAGCTCGGAGCAATTCTGTGTGTGTGGAAAAATTCTAAAACCTGGTGGAATGGTGGATTTAGGGGTCCTCTTCATGTTGCAATTTGTTTCAAAGTGAAAGATGAAGGTTTGCAAAATTTATTTGATGCCCTAGGTCAGTTTTTCCCTTGTAAATGTATGAAAATGGTCTTTAGAATGCACTTTGTATAATTTTCTAATAAGTTAATACAGTGTTGGGAGTCAAGAAAATTGAGTTCTAGTGATGCCCTAGGTCGGGTATGTGAGTTTTCCTAGAGAAAATGAAGGCTATAGGTTGTGTATTGGTGAATTTGTGAAGGGACTGAGTGTAGAAAGGTTTGGAGGGTCTGTGCAGACCTAGGAAAAGATGTTTTGAACTTTGGTTTGAGTTTTTGTGGCCAATAGAGTGGAGTTACAGAGAAACCCTACATTTTAGGGTGAAATAGGAGGGTTTACTGGAGCAGCACCTTAGAAGACCTGTATAGAAGAATTGATCATAGAAGATCTATGATTTTGTAACATAATTTGAGACTGTTTAAGAGATCTTGTGGTGGCAAGAAGTTTAAAGAGTACTTTGTGTGTAAAATTGGGCTAATTCTAGTAGCCTTTGACCAGGGTAACTTGAAGTTTCTTTGTGTTGTTGCATAAGAATCTCATGTGTAAGCTTGGTTCAGTGTTTTTGATGATGTATGGATGCTATTTGGATGTTGAGTTGGTATTCTTACAACCTTCTCTAAAGGATAGGTCTATTTGTTGTTACTGGTGAATTGGGAAGCCATAGTGTTGATTTGATGAAAGTTGTGTTGGAAACTTGAATCTGAGTTGGAACTTGATTCCTTGAGCCTAATTATGTGTTACTCCACCTTGATATTGCATCATAGGGGTGTTGGGGTGTGCCTTGAAAAGTTGAAAGCTTCCTTATGTAGGCCTAGTTAAGCCTTGTTTATGGCTTGTAAATCAATCTTTTGATACATTTGTTTTGGGTGTTTGATCTTGTGCTTTTGGGAACTTGTGGAGGATGGTATTAGGAGTATAAATCCATTTTTCATTCACTGGTTAATGCCTTTAATCATTTTTTTATTTTGACTGTCCTAGTCGATGAATGTTGCAAAGTTGCATGGGCTTGTGTAGAAGCCATGGAAGAGTGGATGTTTTTGGGTGCAAGGTATATTTGTTTGGTCATGTTGTGTTGTGTGAAGAGTTTTTACATCATCCCCAAGTCCTATTGATATTTCGAGTTGTATGAGTCAAGTTGGGTGGTCAAGTTGCATTGTTGAGAGGAATAGTGAAGTTGGTGTGTGCATATAGAGTATTTGAGAGAAGCTTTTGAAAAGGAAGTTGCTTCCCCTGCCACTCTGCATCATAGTGGTATCAAAGCTTCAAGGAGTAGATTTTTTTTCATTTTTTAGGTTGTGAAGAGCAAGGAAGAAGTGAAGAGTTTGGTATTCAAAGATTCCTCCAAAGAACAAAGATATGGCTAAAGAGATGAAGGATATGAAGGACAAACATGCTAGAGAAATTAGAGAGTTGGAGGAAAAAATCATAGCCTTGGAGACAAAAAAAAGAAGGGATGTGAAAGAGAGTGAATCAGATGAAGAAGAAGATGATGAGTTTGAAGACATGGAAGAAGAACTTGATCCAGAAGACCAAAGGATTGCAAAGTTGGTAAGGGCAGTTAGAGATGACAAGCCTAAGGTAAAAATTGATGTTCTTAAATATGGTGGAAGTTTAAATGATCAATAACTACTTGAATGGATTTCTGCATTAGATAATCATTTTGAATGTGATGAGGTTTTGAGGAGCAAAGAGTAAGGATTGCAAAGAAAAAGTTGCAAGGCCATACTTTGGTATGGTGGGATTACTTTCAATTTGAGAGGAGGAAGCAAGGCAAGTCTAAAATCACCTCATGGGACAAGATGCTATCAAAACTCAAAGGTAAATTCTTGCCCGAAGATCATTAAGTTAAGATGTTTAAGAAATTAAAAAGCTTAAGATAGAAATAAATGGATATTAAGTCTTATACTGGGGAGTTTTATAAATTAAGTTTAAGGTCTGGTCATCATGAGAATGAAGATGAAAAAGTTGCAAGATATATTGGTGGTTTGAGGTTAAACATACAAGATGAATTGGTTTTGGCTAACCCTATGAGTGTAGAGGATTGTTATCAAATGGAAATTAGAGTGGAGGAGAAGCTTAAGAGGAGACAAGAGAAATTAGTGAGAGGAAGAGGTGGTCTGGTGCAGGAGCACCTTGACTCTTAAAACAAATTTGTAAAGATTTGAGTTTTAAAAATATGAAGGAATTGTAAAGGCCATTCTAAGTCATTGAAAGGTATTTAGGAAGTAAATAGAGTCAAAATACAAAAAAAATGTCATTTTTTTCCTTAGGTGATAAGGTTTCCAAAATTGTTCATTTGTTGTCAAAATTGTGAAAAGGCAAAAATCAGAAAAAAGAACACAAAAATCAGAATGTAAAGAGACAAAGTGGGAGAGGAAATATTTTGGTCAATTGGAAACTGAAAAGGAACTTTCATAACTATTGTAAAAGCTTTAAAAAGCATGAAAATGCATGGAAAAAATAGAAGTTGAGTCTTTGTAATCAGATTTTGAAATAAAATCCCCTGTTTCTAAGTTTGCAGCACTTTCTCCATGGATTTTATCTTATATTGGTAATTTAGGAACTTAAAAAGTTTAAATCCTTGTGTGATCTCATTGTAGGTAGAGTTAGTTTCATTCACAAAGAATTTGGAAGGTTATTTTTGAGAAATAAAAGAAGGAAAAGTAGTTTTTTGTGTCCCGGGCAGTGATCCTCACTCTGTGATTTTGAGTCTTATAAGGAAAATATTCTCCATCCCACCATTATAGGCTAGTAGAATGGTGGGATGGATGGTTTTTTATGTTTATCTAACATGTTTTTGAATGGAAAGTGTGTCAAAAAGTAACAAGGAAGGTGTGGATATGAAGATAGCTACTGCTCCAAGAGGAAAATCTGAGTTTTCCATATGAAAGATGGTGCCTACAAGTTGGAACGGTTGGAAAAGAATTTTTTTTTATATGGATAAGGGTTATTATGTTTAGGAAGAATTAATTATAGGTTTTTTCAATAGTGGCAGGTGATTTGGAGGTTTGTAGATGATATTTCTTAAAAACCCTCGCTTGTGCTTTAAAAGCCTATAAAGAAGGGTTTACTATTTAATTATATTTTTGGGAATTTCTTACCTTGAAATTGATGATTTGTGAGTTTTTCCACCTGTATAAATAATTTTTATGGTTGGTAAGTGATTTGGAGTTGTTTTAAATGTGTCTCCTTTGTTAAATTGGCCTATTTGGGGCTCTTTAGTAACAAAGAAGTCAGGAAAACAGTCGTGTGTTCCAAAACAAGTGTACCCTAAAATGAGATATGTTTTAATGATCAAAATGGGTACTCAAAAATGTATTTATCCTGTAGAGGTTCATTATGGTTTGCAAGTTACACCTGATTTGGTGTTTTGGCAAATTTTGGCCTTTTGAATGCAAGAAATTGAGATTATGTGTAGACAGTGATTTGAGTGTTTGGTTTGGGTTTGTAACTATCTAAATGATGATGAAAAATGTGACTCAAGGTCTGGAAGAAGTCTTGAAGCAAGGTTTTTCATTTTAATGTCTTGAACAATGTGGAATCATGGTGTTTTGAGTAAGCAAAATGGTGTTTTGACTGCTAAAAGTAAGGAATCTGATAAAACAACATTTGTGAATATGATCTTGGTATTGTTTCAATTAGAATGATGATGATTATAGTGTCATGGAATTTTGATAACAGGTTTGAAGGGAGAAGTGAATGAGTGGTTGTCTTTTTGCCTTGATTGAATCAAGTTAAATGGATGGTAATAGTGAAAGTTGTAGTGATTCAGAATTTCTAATAGTGTTATGATGAATTTGATGAAAGTGTGGATTACTAATTTGAAAAATTGATGATTGGTAGCCTTGTATTCCAAATTGAATTTAATGGATTTAGTTGAGTTGATAAGTGAAATTGGTGAAATGAATAGTGAATTTTGAAGAATTTGTCAATTGATCTTCTCCAAGATGAGTTTGTGATAGAAGTTCCCTATGTTTGTGTTGTTTAGCAATTGATATTGCATCAAATTGGTATTAGATTTGGTTTTTCAATCTAATATTGTATCATGGTCCTAATTCAAGAGGAAGAGGAATGATTTCTACATCAAAGCAGCCAAATGAAGATCAAGAAGGAGCAAACAAAGGTAAAGATCACAATGTTGATTCTAGAGGTGGTTTTGGTTTTAGAGGTAGAGGAAGGTATAGTGCTGGTAGAGGTACTAATGATTTTGTAGGAAGGTGCTACGCATGCAATGAGTTTGGCCATCCTTCATGGAAATTTCCTGAGAGAGTTGGTAGTTCATCAAGTGGAGACAAGAAGATTGATAGGAGAGCACAATCGGTTCAAGAGGAGGAGTGTGAAATCCATTATTCTGCAAGGAAGAAGGTAGATCCTAAAGTAGGGGAAATGTTGATGGTGAGAAAGACAATCTTGAAAGCAACAAAAGAAGAAGCACCTTTGCAAAGGAAAAGTCTCTTCAACACTAATTGTAAGTGCAAGGACAAGGTATGTAGAGTGGTCATTGATTCTGGCTCAACTAAAAATATGGTGTCAATGTGAAATGGTAAACAAGTTAGGCTTGAAAAGAATTCCTCATGAATGTCCTTATAAAATTTCATGGTTAAATGATGACCAATCTTTATTGGTGAATTAAAAGGTCGTTGTATACTTTCAAATTCATGTTTATCATGATAGTGTTGTTTTTGATGTGCTTCCAATGGATTGTTGTTATCTCCTATTAGGAAGACCTTGGAAATATGACAAGAGGGAATTGTATGATGGTAGGAAAAATACCTACACCATAGTCAAAGATGGTTATTCTTTTGTTTTAACTCCTCTTGTAGAAGATATCAAAGGTAAAGAACAAGTAATAATGTGTGGTAGGAAGGAACCTATAAATGTAATGAAGGAGAATTTTTTTTTTGATGTTGTTACCCATCCTAGGACTAATAATGTAGGGGCAGTAGGTGTGACTGTAAACACAAGGGTGAAAAGTGCTTTGCAAGGAATTTTCATGAAAGTATTGTTGTAGGGACCATTGAATGTCCTGTAGTTAAGAGTAAAGTTAAGAGTAAGGAATAAGTTTCAAATCATCTTAACATCCGTACAGACCATACAACAACAACAAAAGTGAGAAAAAACTAGTAAATTTCTAGAAAACAACATTCTTATTGATCAAAAAATGGGTTATAAATCAACCAAAAACCTCTCCTTCGAGGAATTGAAAGTTTTTATACATGTAAATCTCATTACAATGCCTTAGGTATGAGCTGTTCTCACAGATATTTTACAATGTCAGTCATGTACATTCGAGATTCTCTTCTAATGTCCACATCATAGGTTCTCATTTAGAGGTTAACTTCAAATGAGTAACTTGAGATTCCTTCGCAAAGATTCACATGTTCTTTTATAATGGCTTCAAATCAGAATTGAGATTTGTCAAGATCATCAAAATAAGGATGTTGCATTGCTTTTTTGGCTGAGATTCTCTTTGATGGCTCAAAAATCAGCATTTTCTGCAAGGAGGGACCAATCAATTTTTACTAGTTTAGTTACAGATACGTAAAGGAAAAGAATAAAAAGAAATATCTCATCCAAAATAGATGGAAGGCACTTACAGATAGACATGGTAGTCTCTCAACTTATCCAGTCTTGGTCATACATCTTCACTAGGAGTTCCAAGATACCTATTGCACACAACACCTCTCATGAATAGAATTTCTTGAAATTCAAGATGCTCTTATAATTTCTACATCATAGGTGGTCACGATAAGGTTAACTTCAAATGAATAACTTGAAATTCCCTCACCAAGCTTCGCACACACTTTTGTAATGGCTAAAAATCATAATTGAGATTTGGCTTGATAATCAAAATAGGGATGTTGCATTGCTTTTATGCCTGAGATTCTCTTGGATGGCTCATAAATCTGCATTTTCTGCAAGGGGACACCATTCAATGTTTACCAGGTTACTTACAGATACACAAAGTAAAATAAGACATGATAGCATTGGCATCAAACAAATTAACGTGGATACAAGTATAAATTAATAAGAACCATTGTGCATATACATACAAATTAATCTAATGAACCATCTGGATTTGCTCTACTCTTTATTGTGTCAAGTATTGCCTCATGGTCAGACTCACGGACCTTCCACAAGGTCTTGTTCAAAAGTATGCCCCCATATTTGCTCAAACAAACATTGGATGCCACAACAAGGTTCGAGTAATGAGGAATCTTACGATGTGTGTCAAAGTCCTCAAACAGCCAATGTTTAACACTCTTATGTGGGTACCTTCTAAGCCACATTCCACTAACAACAACTGAGCTTGTAGGGTATTCGATGTTTTCTCCATCTATAATTGGGGCTTCCAATTTATTTTTAGCCTCAACACAACGACTCAAGTAATAGTCGGTTCCCTCTTCGTTTTCTTCATTTGTAATAACTGCATAAACATGCCCTACATTGATATGTGCATAAAATCACTCGAAATTAGTCAAAATTATGAATACAGTACCAAGTAAGATAACAATATGGAATTTGAAAAACTAAGCAAGTAGATATATTACCTGGTTGAACTAGATCTGATACGTGGTCAAAGTTGATCGATGATTCCATCTATGTTAGTTACAATGCCATCGGAGGGCGATATGTGTGAAGTGGGCTAAGATAACTTGTCAACCATTTGTCAACCCACTCCCCTAACTCACAATCATTCCAGACTTGCATTGTACATGAAGAACAAAAGCATGCCATCTTACGTGTATCGATAGTCCATGAACATGCTTTTGAGCTAAGGAAAGAGTGTAGCTCACTCGATCTTGTTAGTGTACAACAATCCTCATATGGTGCAATGTTAGTATTATCCATCAACCAAAAAAATCTACGAACTGAAGACGTACCTTCATAACCTAGACCCATCGAAGCATTACACCACTTGACGATTGAACTTGCATCTATCAACTTTGCACTGTCTTTATACTTTAACTCTTCTCGTGCTAATGCTCTTTTCACACATGCTCCTACACCATCATGCTCCCCCTTTCCATGCCCAGCCTCACAAAAGTTCCACATATGTTGAACACCTGTAGTGAGATGCATCTTGCACAACTAGTAGAACATGCACGTGTTCTTGAACTGTGTTGCACAGTTATCCAACCATATTATATGATGACTGTATGTTATGCCCCTCTGAGCCAAATCACTATAGAACATCTGGAAGCAACCTTGCACGAGCTCTGGAGAATGTGTGCGATCATCACTAATATAAAACTGATACTCCCTCAATACCTTCCTTTGGTCCTCTATACTATCGGCTGCATGAATGAATGCTATGTGCACAAATTTCGAAACCTGTGTGGAGTTGTAATACTGTGACTGCACCTCACACTGTGGTTGTAGAGTGTAGTTCTTTGCAAAGTCAACCACTGATACTATGCTGCCAAGTGGAAAGGTGTCCTTGCATAGCTTGAATTGTGTGTCCAGCCATCGGGCTCTATGGGTATGCCTTGCATACTCATACACTAGATTCTCAGGAAACATGGATATAAACTGATACACTGGAATCTTCTCAATAACCAAATCACACCTTTTTGCTTCAGACCCATTCTTTGTAGCATATGCCACTATTTTATACTTCCTGAAATCTACTAGTTTATGCCCCACCTCATCTATGCTTTCAATATGTTGACATACTCACATTCGTTGCAAGCCACCGCAACGTTCGCATGAACCATCCAAGCATGTTCTCCTATAGAATATTTGGCCATCCTCTATTTGACATAAAAAAAATTATAAGAACTATCTTGAATATTTTGGTGGGGATTCTATGCCACAATCTTGCAAAACATCATTATTATGCAAATATAAATATATAGAATGATAAATATCATAATGGCTAGCAAATTCAATATGTAGTCTACAACAATGTAAGTAGTGCATTTGTGATTTATCTTGACATAAAAAGGTTTAAGCATTTCAAAGAATCTTTGAGAAATACTAATTTGAGGATAAGCATTTTGAAATTTATGAAAAAAATTGGTTTGAGTCGTATCCAAAAAAAGCTTTGGATGTGGCTCACGGTTCCGACTACTAATTCTCCTTCTTACAACATCCCTTTGATTTGGAAATGGCCTTGTATTATTCTTCCAGTAATCTTCAATTAGTGTTCTCAATGCTTCAACAAATTTTCTATCTTTATGTGGCAGTCTTCCTAAGAATGCCCATAATTCATTTAAATCGGTGCCCTCAATTCTTTGCCACCTTTGAACGGCTCTTGATAAAAAATTTCTACTAATTCCCATTTGTTCACTTGTCTTTTTAATGAGACGAGATCTCTTTATTTGATAGCTTACCAAAGTTGATGTAATGACACGTCAGGTAACATTACTATCCTTTGAGCCTGAGGTCTTACCCACACTCTCATAAGCATCCATTAGATTCTTCACAATAGTGTTTTCACTTGATGCATTCGATGTTCTCAACCCAAGAGTCTTCATGATGTTTCTGTACTTTAAACCCCACATCATTTGAACAAATAGTTGACATCTTACGGTCTCATTTAGCCTTTCAAGAACATTTACCAAATCTTATCAACATATCTTCTACAAGTGCATTCTGGAATCTTACCTTCCATGTGCTGCAAAATATCCTCATCAATATTAATCAAAAACTTTGGCTTTCTACGCAAAATTCTAGGTGGTGTTCTCTTAGGTACATACATCTCAACATTAGCAATTTCATCAATATTTAATTGAGGTGGGCTAGATTGCATACCTTCAACCAAGGGTGGAATAGAATACATACTTTGAGTTTCATGTGGGGATGATGGCATACCTTGTTCATCAAATCCGACTGATGATGTACTCTCAACTTCAGATGTGGTGGATGGTGTCCAACCATACTCACTTGTGGTAGATGGTGTCCCTCCATATTCACTTGTGCTTAATGTTGTCCCTTTATATTCACTTGCGGTAGAGGGTGTGTCTCCAACTATGGTATCTATATCTCCCCTAGCACAACTCTTTCGCATTCGTGCCCTTTGTGCTGCCAATTTCTTTTCTCTTTTTGACAGTTCAGGTTCCTCTTCATGTGGCTTGTTTTCGTCAATCGTTCCCAATTTTTGTTTTTCATGATATTCCCTCATCCATTTTTTCTCTTTATCTCTGAAGGCTTCAAGCTAATCATTTGTTAGTTTTTTCCTTTTAACAGTTCGCTTCTTCGGCATGACGAATAATTTTACCTGTGAAAAAAGTGCTAAGTCAAGTCAAATTAAATAATAGTGAAGGGTTGTAAAAGTCTATTAAAGAGGGAGACCAACGGTCACGTCTTTCAAATGTTAGTTTTTGAAGTTGAAGTGGTTTGTTTTCGAGTATGATATTGTGAAAGATGGAATCAAGTTCAAGCTAACCCTGTTGCAGGGAGATGATAGGGAACAAGACAAAATGGCAAGGATAGTGATGATAGGAAGGAAGGAGTTCCTCAAGCATGAGGAAAATAAACATGGTGAAGGTGCGGCTACTTACACAAAGAAAAGAGTTGAGGTAGAAAAATTAGACAATTTAGTAATGTTAGAATGGAAAAAGGATGGAGAAATAGTGATAAGAGAAAGGGAATCCTTTATGCAGGATCGAGACATATTTTCAAAGCAAGTTGGAGACAAGAAAAGGACTGATTTCAGTCAATATGGAATCAAGTTCAAGCTAACCCCATTGTAGGGAGGTGATAGGGAACAAGACAAAATGACAAGGATAGTGATGATCGGAAGGAAGGAGTTCCTCAAGCATGAGGAAGATAAACATGGTGAAGGTGCAGCTACTTACACAAAGAAAAGAGTTGAGGTAGCAAAAGTAGACAAAGGAGTAATGTTAGAAAGGAAAAAGGATGGAGAATAGTGATAAGAGAAAGGGAATCCTTTATACAAGATCTAGACATGTTTACAAAGCATATTGAAGACAAGAAAAGGACTGATTTCAGTCAAGAAAAGGCAGGAACAGGTGTAGGACAGTCTAATACTGTCAAAACAAAGGTATGCAGACCTGATGAAAAGAAATGTGAGGTGAAGAACCTTGGGGTAGAGACCCTAATGCAAGGAAAAGGCAAGATAAGTGGAGACAAGATGGAGAAGAGGCAAGAATGGCCTAGTAAGGTCATGGTGGAAGAGATGGATTGTCCAACGAAAGGGTGAGATGGAAAGCAACAAACTGATGACAAAGAAGATGGAAGACCACATGATGAGAAGGTCTCAGAGGCAAAGGGAAAGAAGGCAGAGGTAAAAGAGTGTGGATGGATTGAGGAAAGCCATGAAGGGCTTGTCAAGAATAAAGAAATTATGATAGGGGCAGTGTTGTGTCCCCTGCAGATAAAGAGAGACAAGGAGCAGACAAGCATTGTAGAAACAGTGGCATTTAAATCAGAAGATACAGAGGTAAAGGGAGATTTGTTTCAAAGTCTAGATGAAAAGAACACATGTAGGGGGCAAGAAAAAGAAGACAAGAAAAAAAGTTTGATGCAGGTCATAAAAATGGAAGTTGCAAAGAGCCTAGATAAAAGGCTAGTGGAAGAATGTATGATAGTTGAGGATAAAGATAAGTGTGTGGAAAGCATGGTAGATGCAGTAAGTGGTCCACTAAAGGGACAAGAAGATAAAGAGCCTAAAAATATAGTGGTGGAAAAGAGTTCATTGGAGGATAAGAGATCAGAGGATGTGATGCATCAAGTGGAATGGAAAAAAGCAAAGGAAAGGTTTGAGACAGAGTTTGTAGAAGGTGCAGTCACCATAAAAGGTGAAATTGCAAATACAAAGTGTTTGAATGACTCAAATATGGAAGAGACTAAGGAAGAGATGTTTGTAAAGGTTGGAAAAGTGAAGGCTAGAGGAAAGGTGAGAGTGGGTTCTCCAAGTGAAATGGAGAAGAAAGAAAAAGATGAGGCTAGGACAGTGGATGGTCCTAGATGGGTAAGAGTACTGATGTGGAAATTGTATGTAGTTGTGGCAATGGCTCCTAGATGGGAGAACCTGAAGCAGATGGTGAAGAGGATGGATAAGAGGAAAAGAGTGAAGGGAGTGCTTTATTACTTCCTTGTTTTCATGATCATGTTGATGGAGGTGAAGCCAAGGGTGAAAAATAAAAGAAGGAAAGAGGGAGCAATGGCAGGAACAAGGAGGATCATCAAAGATTTGTTGCAGGTCAAGGTGTTACAGAATTCCAAGAGACTTGGAAAGCATTCATGGTCAGATGTATGGTGCAAGAACACCAAGGACAGCTAGGACCATTAGGTGGTCAAGTGATGAATTTTTTCTTTGTAATCATGAGTGTGATGTAATAAGGTCTCAAAATACCATTAGGAAGTGTTTTGAGTCATGTTAGGTTGATAGTTTTATGAAGTTGCCATGTCTTGGAAAATGTTTTCAATATGATGGAATGAAGCCTTCAATGGAATAAACATGAAAAAACCTATAAGATGGAAATGCAAAGGTCAAAGTAGTGTGATGAGGCCATCATAAGGTCATTAGAATAGGTTGAAAGTCAGTTTTAGTGTCAAAAAGTGAAAAAATTGCAAAAAAAAGAAAAAAATGCAAAGTTGCACTAAAAAGGGAATTGAAAGGTCAAGTTAGTAAAGAGAAGTTGTGAGGTGGTTTTAGGCGGTTGTACAGGTAGTATTTCCTTTAAAAAAGGCCATGTAAATGTTGGAGGGAGGTTGACATGACTCCATTTGAAAATTTGAATGAAAGCTTTTGTTGTTTCCATGTTTTTCCCTTTTTTTTTGAACTTTGTTGGCAATAAATAGTCCATACAGTGAATATTGTGGCATGAAATGAATTGGAAATGATAGTGGAGTGAGTCTACTATAATTTCCATCAGATTGTAGGCTTAACCATTTAGTTTTGTGGGTTTTAGAGTAGATTTTCAAAGACTGCTTGTGTGACTCAGAAATTAAGGGTTTGAGAGTACAAAGAATGCAAGCTTGATCCATTCCACCTTCTATAGGTATTGTAACTCATTGGAATGGATCATAATAGGTAGGGTTAAATTTTTGTGGGTCTATTTTGTGCACATGAGTTCATTTGAGTGAGTAGGAGTGATGCCTAGGGCTGGAAAAGTCAATTTTCCTTGTGAATTTGAAGGCTAGATGGTGGGGTTTGTCAAAATGATGAAGAACTTGTTGATCTAATGAACTTTTAAGTTTGTGCAGGGTATTTGGAAGGTTTTTGATGCTTTGTGGGGGTGGAAAGGCTTGGGCATATGAATTTCAATAAACCCTTGGGTTTTAGCATGTAAAAGGAGGGTTTGCTGAGACAACACTTTAGAATGTTTGTGTCTGGGAACTAACCATGGATTTTGTTGTTTTAGAACATATCAAATGACTATCCATTGGTTTGGAGTAAAAATAGAGTCTTTAAGAGGGACCTCCTTTGTAAAATGGGGCTAATCTAGTAGCCTTTGGGCAGGGTAACCTATTGAAACTCCATACTGTTGCAAGGGAACCTTATGTGATTTGTTGGGCATTATACTTGGGGTCTGAGTGGATGCTAAATGGATGATGTGTTGGACCTTTTATGGCCTTCTCTAAAAGATAGGTCCATTGGATGAATTTTGAGACCTAGAAAGCAAAGGATATTGTTTTGGGCAGTTTGGGAGAATGAAGTTTTGAAGGTTGTTTCTTTGCATGCATTTGATCAAATTGGGTTGGTTGTTGTGTTGCTCCACCTTGTCTGCATCAGTATTTGAATTGACATTAGGTTGTTATGAGTTAATCTTCACCTTGGCTCTGCATTAGGAAGGCCTTCGAGTTGTGAAATATAGAAAACCCTAGATATTTATGAGCAAATTGAGGGTTTTTGTATTGGAAACCTATTTGAGCATGCATTAGGAGTATATTGCATTTTTTTAGAGACATGTATGGAAAATTTGGTAGCATAGACAAGGCAATCAGCTGGTTTGTATAATTGTTTGATAGAATATCTCAATGAAAGCTTTGGAAGCATACACAAAGAAAGTCAATTGTTAAATTTAACAAAATGCCTCAAAGAGATGTGGTTTAAAAATGTAATAGGAAAGTGTATAGAATTGTGTAATTTAAAATGTTTATTGACAACCTAAGGTTGTAACATGACAAACAAACAATTTGATCAACATGGAATAAGTAAAACAACAAAAATGAAAGCAAGCCATAATAGAATGAAAGAAAAATGTACAAAGACTTCACATACCTAAAAAACCAAAGTTTCAAATGGAGGAGTTCTACCCAAAAATGTAGCCTTTGCTTCTTCTTTCCTCAAATTCCTCCAAAATTTGACTTTTCCAAAATCTTGTTCCCCTCCAAACTTCAATTGTATATCAGTTATCACTGAAATTCAAACTTGAATTCATATTACATGCCTTCCAACGTGAAAACTCTGCTATTTCCTGCAAAGGTGATGGAAATATCATGAAAACGGTGGTGGAATTTGAATATCATGCATGCACACTTCACTCAATCACCAAAAAGTCACTTTTTGTCAAAGCACACGCAGAACCAAGAGAATATGCAGAATGTGGGCCGACATCACGGGTATATTGTGTTTTTTAACCATTTTTTAGTGCAAGAAATAACACGCACGTGTTATAACGTGCTCGCATTATTTCTCACTAAATGGCTATCTCTCTATTTATCAATAATGCGCTCGTGTTATAATAAATTTAGTTTTTTTTAAGATTTATATGGTATACCCACTCCCACCCTATCTCCCACACACTTTCACTCTCTCCCACTCTCCCAGTCACTCCAACTCTCTCCCATGCTCTCTGACTCTCCCACCCTCTCTCCCATGCTCTCTAACTCTCTGACCCTCTCTCCCACTCTCTCCAACCTTCCCATCCTATACGATTCTCTTTGATTCTC
>VDFB02360577.1:0-31922 GCA_007258455.2 Sequoia sempervirens
AAAGGAGCTTCCCTCCTAATTTGAAGAGTAGTTAATTTGGTGCATAGTTGTTTGTTTCTAATAAGCACTCTAGAGGTGCTACTGAAACACCAACGGGTTCATTATTGAATGACCAAGTTATGCATTATGACAAACACATGGATCTTGGATCAACATTATTACCAACTGATAATATGAAAAAGCTTGTTGATTTATCTGACAATGAAATTTCAGAATGTGTTGATACTACAAAACTTTTTGATCTATGTGTAGAATAGCCAAATGATGGAATTAACAGTGGGTTTCATGTTAGTGAATGTGAAATTACATATGGTTGTTTCTTTTCTAATGTTTCTAGTCCTCACAGTATGAAAATGGACATGTTTGTTTTGAATGAGGGGTGCAATAGTGTAAAAGTTGATGAAGTCACATTCTCATTTGTTAGTGAAAAAGAACCATGCTATGGTGGATTTGTTGGATCTAGGTTGGATGCTTTCCTGTCAGATGAAAATTACAACAGTGGATATGTTACAAAAGGTCAATATGAAAAGTTTGACTCAAGGTTAGGTCTTGAATTATTTGAGCCTTCCTTTGAAATATTTTGCATTGAGCTGAATGATGATTTGAAAAATGAATCAGACTATGTTACTGAACCTAAGATGAGTGCATTTACCTAGTTTTGGGAGGTTGATGATGTATATGAGCTTCATTTCCATTACACCAAGGAGTGTTTTGATGTGGCTAAGTCAAAATTCTTAGATGTGTGCTCATGCCATGATATCCAATTCAAAGAGGTTCTTGAATATGAGCTTTTTCTTTTTGATGCACCTGAGGGTTGTTTGCATATTGCATAACAAAGTGTTTATGATATTTTTAAGTTTGATATGTGAACTGAATATGATGTCAAATTTTATGATGTCAATGGTCAAGTGGACTATGAATGTTTTCATTTTACAATTCAATTGGATGAGAATTTAGTGGAAAATGATAATGAGTTGGATAAGGTGAAATGTCACAATGATTATGGATTTCAATCAATGTTTGATTGTAGATTTCATATTGACAGAGTTAATGGTGATAGTGGAAAGCTCATACACATGGTAATGATGGTCAATGGAAATGCTAGTCATAGGGTTAGTTTGTGGGCAGTTTATGGCAATGTTTTTAGACTTGGCCCAATTCAGATGATAGAGAATACAGTGTTTGATAGGGGTAAATACTGGTACTTCATTTTTTGGGGCCTAGGGCCATCAAATGAAATTTGAAGAATGGTTTTCAATGCAACATAAAGGAGAAGTTGCAGAGTTTCCCAATGGATTTGGCACTTGGTCTACTCCCTAGAGATCTGGAATCTTGCCATGCTCGCAAGGGCATGCGTCCTCGAACATGAGCCACTGGTGGAACCTTCAAATTTTGAAAATTTGAAGTGCATATGTTCTTTCAATGTGTTGACATAGCCTAGGCTTGCATCCTACTAAATAGGCCCCAGAGCCCATCTTTTCTGATTAAAATCTTGCAACTCAAAGGTCACCTTTCAAATTCGTATGGTACAAAGTTTCTTGGTACATATGGTAATACGCTTGCTTAGTTTCAGGCCCCCAGAATGAGTTTTTATATGCCATTTAATCCTTTTCTGATAGGGACCAATGGTGATGATTATGGTGTCATGGATATGTAGGTGCATTTGAGCATTGGTATGGCATGATCAAGTTTGTGGTTGTTTGGTGTTGGTGTGGTTTAGTGTTAGGAGGTTTTTCTTATCTCCTGAATGCTTGTTTGGTTCCTTGAATATGGTTACTCTTTTATGGACTTGTTTGGAAAATTAGATATATGGTTGATTTGGTGTTTGATTCTTGAGGTCTACAAGATTATCTTCTTTGTTACCTCAGTTAGCAAGTTACTAATTTGATTATGAGTTTGCATGTTTTAATGTTTGGGATCTATGAGTTATGTAGTTGTGTGGGTTGATCACCCATTTAATTGCAATGGTCTGACTTAGATATGGATTGTCTATATCCACAATATTGATTTAGTGTTAATGCAGACTTTGTTATTTGTCCTTGTCCATGGTCATTTGTGCATTGGTATGTTTCTTTGAGGTGAAAGGATGGATGATTAGAGTGGCATGATTGTCAGTGATTAGGACTTTTAGTATGTGGTTTATTCACAATGTCATGATAGCTTGGATAAATGGTTTTATGATTGAGCTTTTGACCATGATGGTTTGGTGGTGTAGGATTGATTCTTGATGTTTTGATGGTGGTTGTGTCTTCTTGGCTTAGCGATCTTGGTTCTATTTCTTCCATAAAGTTGTTGGGATTGCAATTGAGTGTGTGTGGACCATGGGTGATCTTCATTTAGGAGATGGTTTTCATGATGCCATGTGTAGCTCAGTATCATGATTTAGCGAGAGTTGTTGGAAATGAAGTGGATTCATTGTTGGTGATGGATGATCTTCTTCAGTGTTTGTTGATGTATTGGAGGAGCTCTTAAATCCTATTGTTGTAGTGAGATTTCTTTCACATTTACAAGTTCATTGTTAGTAGATGGTTATCTTTGTGTGATTGGAGATGTTGATCCTTGGTTTAGAGGTATTTGGTATTGTGTCTTGGTTTACTTTAGATACTAGTTTGAGTATTGACACGATATAGGTTCTCTTGAGACCAAGATGTGTGCATTGGTGCATGTGATGTCCTAGGAGGAGATGTTAGAATATGATGTCATGATTGGGTTCCTAATGTTGTGGTTGGATCTTTGAATTTAGTCTCGTTGGCTCTCTCGGTATTGAGTACATTGGCCATGTTCTTGGGTGATTCATAATAGTGTGGTGTGGCATTTGGAGCTTAGAGGTTCTCATGGATACTTGGAGACTTGGGTGAGGTTGGAGATCTCTTGTAATTAGAGACATTTTCTTGAGATGGTTACTTTTTGAAGGTTTTAGTAGAAATACTGAGGAGCCTACACTTGGATGTGGACATGAGTTCATGATGGACCTATAGAGGAGATTGTTCTTGGAGTGATCCATGATGACTTTATTATCTTTGAGGAGAATTTCCATTCCCCACTCTTGGTCTATTTGGTGGTTTATTATTTGAGAGGTATTTTCCCATTCTTGTTTTCAAATGCATTATGTTTTATGCTTTATCTTCACATGAATATGGATCTTGAGTTATGGATAGTTAGTTCTTGAGGATTCATTTGATGGGTGTTTAGCATGGTTATCTCCTTGTGCATATGAGTTATTTTATGAAGTTACTTATAAGGATCATAGGAGATGTTCATTGGGTTGATTTCTTAGTTTTGGAATAAATGTTTTGAGCTTGATCTTCCTTGGTTAGAGAGACTTACATCCATATTGGTTTTGCATGATACATATGTTTTATTTGATCTATGAGATTGAGTGGTTGGGTTTTGTTGAAGATTTTAATTTGGGGGTTGTAAGGAGACCATACTTGATACAAATTAGCAGTTTGAGGTGTTGATAGAAGGCCATGATATGATTTACATGTTTTTTCTCTTTGTTATATGGCTACTTCTTGGAGGTTCGTGTTCATATGATTTGAGAGTTATGGTGAAATGTTGTGAGAGGGTAAGTACACGTATTTGTGTTGCATGTGTGGATCACTATGATTATTCTTGGCACTACATGTTTTGATTATGCCACACCTTGGTTTGAGTGTTGATTGGTAGACTTGATATGCAATTATCTATTTTTAGATTTGACATTATCCATGTAGTGGGAGTTCCTAGATGCGCATGTTCTCATTGAAAAGTTTTATATAGAGAGCTTATGATTGTGGTTTATGGTTTTGATATATTATTAGCATGAGTTTATTGATGTTGTTGATACCTAAGAGATATGGATTGTTGAATGTATTAGAATATGATATGGGTGTTATTCTATTTATGTGGGTTTTTTACCTTTGACAACTTCGAGCTTTTGTCATCACTTGGGTTTTATGCTTGTGTTATTTGGATTCGTGCATTTTCACCTTGGCTTGTTTCTTTTCTTTCATAGGTGGCATGCTGGAGGATGAGATGAGTTATGGCTTGAGATGGTGGTCACCTTGGTTTTGTTGTAGGTATCTTGATGTAGCATGAGAGCATGTTGGAGATTCATGTGGTTTCATGTATGGCTATGATGATGTATTTCATTGATTGAGCCTTATGAAATGTATACAATATGTGGAAGAATGTTAAGATTATGTGTTGTACACCTTGCATAACATGTTTTATTTTATTATGTAAATTAAATAAATATTTAATATGGTGCATCTAGGAGTTGTGTTTAGCCATATTAGATATTTATTTATGACCACTTGTGAAGTTGTATGTAACATTGGGTTAGTTATTTTATGTGTGGGAGACATAGAATAATTAATTGGGAAAAGTATTTAATATTTGTATCAAAAGGTAAATAAGGTGTCAATGGTTTTGTGTACTTTTGGTTTTGAGGCACATGATTTTATCTTATCACTTGGTAGTATTTGTGTGATCTTGAATCTTTATAAGCAAACACATGTTTAGTGGTTAAGGTTGGTTGGGTGAGTGGGTTTTCATAGTATTAAGTTTTTCTTGTAATTGCATATGTGAAACGTGGCATGGTATGTGTGGGTTCATGTTTGGACACATGGAGTGTGTATTGGAGGAGCTTGGTGTTTCAAAATTATTCATTATAACTTTATAAGTGCATGTATGAATTTATTGATGAATAATAGATGGAGTATGGATGCTTTTGAAGGATAGGTTTTTTTCCTTCTTGAGGGTTTTCCCAGGGTATATCTTGTGTTATATTGTGGCTTGTATGGTTATTTTTTAAGCTTGCATGCATGATTTTCTCTCATGTATTTATGTAGGAAATGGATTAAACATTCTGGGTATTATGCATTTACTTCCTAACACTTGGTATACATGTGTAGAACCCAATTTGATTATGTATTATGAGATGCATAGTCTTCATTGAGGTGTCATATCAAGGTTTCAATCATTGAAATTTTTATATTAATTCATGACTTTGTGGCCCAAATTGGAATTGGTATTAGTTTGTTATGCTCTATTTCTCATCACCCAACACATTAGAAAAATAATTATAATCACTTTCTTTCAGTTGTGGTATTACTTTTTTCATGCTTTCATGTATGATTATGCAACAATGATAGATGTTACCAATATCTAACACACTCTACATGACAAACATTTTATGTTATATGGAGGTGCATATCCTTGCATATCCAAACCAATGTAATAGGTATATTGTGACACTAGTATTGGGATACACTATGCAATGGGTATAGTTTGTAGCAAGTATTCAATCATTATTTCTTTAGTTAGTTCAACACATTAAGGAATCCCCCTTGATCTTGCAAAACTAGAAGTGAAGGAGGTCTTACTCGCCTTAGTAATTGGTCATAAGTTGCCCAATTTAAACATGTTTTGTGATATTCTTCCCAAGTTTGACAACCCTGACCCTTAAGAGATTGTTTGACCTTAGGTATTTTTGATCTACAACTCATATCACCAACACAAGCCATCACCAAATTACAACCCCTATGTGCAACTAAGAGAGACTTTCCTTAATTATATAAATAAGCATTAGTAGGAGCTGTCTAAAAAATTAATGAAGCTCATATGTAATTTCTACGTGGATTTTCTTTATGTTGGATAGGGATTTTCATCCACTAGCTAATTATGTGGATTAGGGAGTTTTTGTCCTCAAATGAATATGAAGCATGACTAATTTAAGGAACAACATAATAAAAACTAGATGATGTCAATAAACTTTGATTTAGGTTTAAATAGGCCATTAAGCACTCACTTTCCCTCCAAAATACAAATTCAAATATTCCTTTTCTCTTCGAGGATCCCTACACATACACTCTTGGTTGATAACACTTAAAGGAATAAAACTTGATTACATAGTACCAAAAGTGCCCAATATTTTGGATACACATACAAGAGGACACACCAAATTATTACAAAGTTGTTTCCCTGATTTATTTTCTTCTCTGGGAAATGGAAAATAGGCTTAAGAAAAATATAGTAATCTTATGGAAAAAAGGGGACATGATAGTAACATGGGTTAATGAGATTAACTCAAAAAACTATACAAGGAAATCTTAATAAAATATTACATAATTTGAAACATTACAAAAACACCATGTACTTGGTAATGAATGAGTCAAGGAGCTCTATAATGAATGGTTCGTAAGATGCAACAATTGATGTAGGTTTTGTAAATGGGGTAACAAGGTGATTATGCTTGATTTTGGAGGAAACTACATAGTTAATCATTCTTGAGTAAAAGAAGTACTAGGATGGGTGACTTTCAAAAAGTCTTGATGCTTCACCCTTGTGAGCCTCACTTAGATGTAATTAATGCTAAGTGCATGTAAGGAAGAAAGGTGTGTAGAAACAACTTCATACACTAATATTGGAGGGAGTAGTGTACATAAAACTTAAAATATGATCCACAATATAATTACATGAAGTAGAGAGACACATTCAAAAACTAATAAATGATAAAACTATAACTTAGCAATTTACACGGGGAAAACCCTTTTGAGAGAAAAACCAAACATTGAAAAAATTGCATAATGTATTATCAAAATCTGAAAGAGATTACATAACAATTGTAGTGCAAGTCTTTACATGAGTATTTCACTAGCAATTAAACTTGGAAGAATTTTGGTAGCATTCAAACAACATCTATATACCTGCAAATTCTCATTACATAAACTACTTCTTCAAGCACCAATTCATATACCTTTTACAACCTAAAAAAAGCATACGTGGTTTTACAAAACTATGAGAAAATACTCCCAAGAGGTATGATGCCCAACTTGGGCCCAATTTCCAATGCTCACTAGGAGAATTTGTTATATTGACTAAAAATAACATATTCTCTTCCACTCTCATTTAATTGTCATAATTGACCAGTTTTATTCGCCCAATATGGGTGCCTAGGTTTGGCACGATTCTAGTATTAGACTAGGCAAGTTCTATAACAAAAAGTAAAGCATCTCATAAGCTAGTTATGATTCCAAAGTAATTCCATCTATTTCTTGCTTCTTATGTGTAGTAAGAAATCATAAGGTCTCCCAAAGATAGTAGTCCTAAAATAGCCAAAATAAATCTTCTTATAAAACCTTAAAAAAATCCAATACACGATAAATGATGCCACAAAAAAATTTCGCACCCCATTTCTATTTGAGACTAATTGAAATAATATAAAATATAAATATGTAATTAATTTGTGAGAAAATACCAAATAATAAATAAATAAAAATAGGAACTTGGAAATGTTGATACACCTTAATTCCCAATAATAGATCATTCATGCTAATAAGATATGACTCCTTGTGAATCACTACTCATGAAATATGGGTCAATGAGATTGACTAAGAAACCATGTAATTAAATTATGATAAAACATCACATAATTTACATTGCAAAAATATAAATTGGTTGATAATGAATGAGCTAAGGAGCCCCATAATAAGGTTTATAAGGTGCAACACTTGTTAAAGGTTTTGTAAATGGGGTAACAAGCTAAGTGGGTTTGATCTTGGAGGAAACTTCATAGTTAAGCACCTTAATTAGAGTAGTACTAAGATGAATGACCTTCTAAAGTTTGAATGCTTAACTCCTATAAACATCATCTAAATGTACTGAGTGCTAAGTGGACCATTCACGCTCATGAGAGATGAGTTCTTGTGAACCATTACTCTTGAAACATGAGTAAATGAGATTGAATTTAAAAAATAATGCAATTAAATCTTGACAAAAAATAACGTAATTTGACACACTGCAAAAATCACCATCTAATTGATAAGGAATGAGCCAAAGGTTATGCAAATAACATAGCAAGTTAAATGGGTTTGATTTTGGAGAAAACTTCTTAATTAAAGAGACATAAGTAAGAATAGTACCAGGATGAGTGACCTAAAAGTTATCCAAAATGTCTTGAGGCTTAACCTATGTAGCATCTTACCTAGATGCAATAAATATTAAGTGAACCATTCATACTTAAATTTAATGGGAAAAACTACAAAATTAAATGATAATAAAACATCACACAATTCAATACATCGATTCCTACTTGATATTGGAAAAACCATTGTATGTCATGGGCTAGAAGTAATAAACCATGTTCAAAACTCTTTAACATTTGACAAACCTTAGCATCATGGATTATGCATAGCACAAATACTCTCCATTCTGTCAAAGTTGTATGAGGCATCATCTAGACCTCGTCCCTTATATCACATTTCCAAGAGTTTAAACCTTGGTGGATGTCATAATCAAGAAACATATTATCACTTCACAAATCATGCTTAATCAATTGAACTTCAACCCTTTGATACTAAGAATTTTTTTTCTATTTTTAAGCCAAGTGTATCTTATTGAAGAAGACAAAGCTAAATTGTTGATCAATGGTTGATATTAGTCTGACTATTAAACAAATCTCAACCGTTCATCATTTTTAGCCATTTTTAGTTGTTTTCTGCCATTTTTGGTTTTCTTTGTCCCTCCTCCAAACTCTTCCTCGTGGTATTGAGCTTTCACTTCTCAATTTGGCGAGCTACAACTTGAAAAATAAGGTTTTGACGAGGGTTTTAGAGTATGTTTATTAAAATGAAAATTACCAAGATCCTAATAATGAACACATTTAGGTTTTAACATTATCACATGTCTTGTTTTATTTTTTTATTTTTAAATAATTATTTTCATTTATTTGAAAGAGTTATCTAATATATTTAAATTAGCATAAATAAAAACTTTCTTTAGTGGAAAAATTGGATTATATTTTGACTTACAATTTAACTTATATTTTAGTTAATATAATATTAGATTTATAATTTGTTTAAGGTAAAATGTGATATATATATATATATATATAGTAAATATAAAATTTGATTTATAAGTTTATTATATGAAATGTGGATTATATTTAAATAATATAAAATAAATGATAAAAATTTAATTTACCTATTTTTTAAATCCAACCACACATTGCGGTTGCTAGTTAATTAAAATAGGCCTATTTTGAATGAAAAACACAATACGAAAAAACATAGGTTAGGATAATAACGCACGTTCGAAACTCTTTTGACATTTGGTAAACCCAAGCGTCATGGATTGCGCGTAACGCAAATACTCTGCTAATTCTGCGCATATCCTCATTCCTACATTAACGACTGTAAAAATGGCGAAGAAAGAAGATCGTGTTCAGTGAGAACATCAAATTTTGAGCAGTAAATCAAGATTTGCAATGGCTGTGGCATTGTCATTTTTGGCATTGGCGATTGTGTTAATCGGATTGACTCGATTGGTGTGTGTGCTCTTCCTCGTCGGGAAACCCCTCTCCAATAAACATGGACATGCACATTCTTCTTCTTCTTTCAAAACACTCATAGTTCTCGGATCAGGTTTTAAATTTTAATTTTTTTTTGCAACCCCTGCATATTCTAGTTTTATTTAGATAAATTGAATTGTAGCAAAATTATACCCAAAACGTTATTATTGAATTTTATTTTAACTAAACCACATTCAGACTATTTTGTGTTTGTGCACATGTCTGTACGTGATATTTCACCTTATCTTTTAAATTGTTGGGAATCCCTGTCTAAATCTGGCGAAGTTAGGGTTATAAATTGAAGAAACAAAGGTAAAAAGGACAATCAAAATGAGATAGCTGAGGATGTAGGATTTAGCAGCAACACGGATGATTTATTGCAGAAATCTGAATGGCCTGATAGCTCGCAAAAATCCCTCGAACCTGTGACCTCCCTTTTATTAACTACTGACTTTGCACACAGTGCCACCACAAACATCACCATGCAAAACACCGTGGTCGCTGCTGTGAAATACTGGGATCTTTACATTCTGTCAGTTAGGCCTATGATGAATGAAGACTCGTAATCCCTCAGTCACTTTAGCAACTCTTTCAATTTGTGCCGGGGATAAGATGTTAGGATGATGACTCATAAAGAAACTCAAGACCTCCATGTTGTTTTTAATGATGCACTCCTTGAGCAACATCAACATCTGTTTGAAGTCTTTGTTCCTCCAAATAGCAGCTGTTGTCACATGAAATTGCACCTTGCTGAATTAGGCCCAGCATTCTGATGACATAATGGGGTTGGTCTCAAGTATGGGACCCTTGCTATTGAGATCAAACCTCCGGAGAAGACTGACTTCCTCTCTAACCTAAATGCACTAGTGTTGGGTTGGTCCAACCCAACACTGAATAACTCTAAACTAATCCTACAACTAATAGCCCGCAGAAAGAAAAGTGAGAGAAAGAAAAATGCAGAAAGAAAAGGGGGTGGTGATGCACCTAAATTAGAGTGATTCTTCCTACCCACTACAACACAAAGGTTCAATCAAATTGTCAGAAGGACTCACACAGTTCTTTGTTGTACCAGTTTTTGAGAGTATATATGAAGGTTAGGGTGTGATGAGCATCAAGAGGGACGGATAGGTATCTACAATCAACGCTCACAACAAAATTAACACAGCATACGACTTATAAAATGATAGAACATGTACTTTGATATGGAAGTAAAAGCTTTACACAGCAAAACCAAAGGTGAGAAGATGTAACATATGACAATTTTATTAATCTTAAGGCTTAGCGCCTAGTTACAATAACAAAGCTATGTAACGAATGAGTCTCTGCAGAGAACAAAAAGAACCATTACAAAAGAGCCTCAATCAAGCTTTATTATGAGACAGAACATTGAAACCTTAAAAACCCTAGCCATCTGCAGAACCAATATAGAGCAGACATCTGTCTAGCTTCAATCTGATCTGAAGGCGTGGGTAGAACATTCTTGACACTTGGAACGTCTCATCATTGATGATCTTGAGGAGAAGTGCAAGAAAACCCCCGCAGAATCCACTGCAAAATTTGGCAAGGAATGGCCCTCTAACAGAAATGGGCTTTGTAATTCATAAATGCAGCATGGGCATCATGTTCCCTTTGGATTCATGTAAACCTGATTTACAATGTCATTCAGGCAATATTGGATCAAATGTGGTAGTTGGTGATTGTTGAAATGCATTAATGGTGAAATTTCGACCATTCTGGTGCTTTTGCGGTTTAGGAGGTACAAGTAGATTGGTTGTGAGAATTTGACTTCCATCAGGCTCATGTGGGTCAGAAAGCCCCATTAGGTCTGCATTAGGTGTCTTAGTTCTTAATTCTTAATGCTTTTGCCTCTATCATGCTTATGCAGAAATCTGATTGACAATTGAACAATGCATTTGACTTATGAAACAATTTAGTTGGAAATCCCCACAAAGCCATGCTTAATTCGTTTTGCTTTCAATCAGTTTAGGAAGCTTCAATAGGAACTTGTGGAAAATTGATCCCCATTCGTCCTTGCAAGAAGTTCACATGATATTGCTCACAAAACCATGACTTAGCCGATTTGGAACTCAACGGGCTCTTGCGAAAACTTCGTCAGCATCGGGCTTTGCAGGCCAGGAACCTCCTATCGAACTTGCGAGAAGTTGGCCTCCATCCACTCACAAAAGCTATACTTAGCAAACTTAAATTCCTTTGGGTTTATGTGGAGAAGTAGCTGACATCTGAACTTCACCTTTTGGACTCCATCTAGTTTAGGTGGAAATCCCAGCATGCCTAGTCTTTTCCTTTTGCTTTCTATGAGGTTTGGGGGACCTACTGAATCCTGCAGAACCCATCCGACTATTGGATATGTAGCTCCAAACTTATCCAATTTTGTTGTTCTTAGCCTTTGTGGGAGATCAACCCACTATTGAACTTCAATCTTTGAACAATGGGCCAGCTCACTTAGACTTTCCTGCAAAGTTGTAGGAGACTCAAAACATGCAAGTGCGTAACTTAACCAATTTTGACCCAAAATTTATGAAATTTTAATTGGAGATACCCATTTGGGTGTTCTACAGGATGAAAGGCTCAAAAAACATTTAGACTTAGACATTTTTTGTCCAAAAGCCAACAAATTGGAATTGGAGATACCCATTAAGCCCTTCCTCATGATGGCACTTGAAAATTGCACATGTCTTGCCCATATTGGCCTTGGTCAACATTTAGTGGTTGTTGGGAAATAGGAATAGGAACTCATTGGTTGTTTCGATGGTTTCTAGAACAGTTGCCAGTGTCAACGGTGGTTCTTGGAACTACCAAAAGCTTTGACCAGCCATAACTTGCTCACTTTTGTTCCAATTTTCACCAAATTTGAAACATAGATACCCATTTGGGCACTTCACAAGGGAAAGGATTCAAAACCATTGAACACTTAGCCAAATTCTAGATATTTTGCATTTGGGTAAATTACTAACGAAAAAAAAGGGGGGAAGACACAACACAAAAGCTCAAATGACCCAAATACCCATAAAGATCTCTCAGATCGGTTATTAGCAGTGGGAAAACAAGGGTGGGACAAAGTGTTAACAACAACCACCTCAACGATGCCTGCCAAGCTTCTATTGTGCTGGCTTTTATTGAAACCTTTAATTGCATTGTGTGCAGGAGCTTTCTACGTGTCTCATGCATAGTTCTTCATCGCCAGCTCGCCCTAGCTCTTCTTGTCGAGTACAAGGATTATGTTCCTCAGGAAGTGTGCTATCAGTCTATCATCATGGACACTCTCACTGAGAACATTGCTCTCTACTATCTTTAGTATAGTGTTCACCATTTCTCTAGATTGCATATTGAATAATCTTCGGATTTGAATAGGAGAGTCTTTGGTGCGACACTCACAGTTTATCCTATTTATTTGCATTTTGTTTTGTATTCAGGTGGGGTGTTGCTTCCATTTATAATGGTGTCTTGCGTTGTTTTGGGAAGCTCAAAGATGCTAGGTACATTTCAGCTCATGATTTCGTAGGGAATCTATGTGATATTATTCATTTGGCATTTCATTCTATCGACATGAATTGTTTGATAAGATTAGCTTTTCACTTTGGTCACATCCATGTTTGCAAGGAAATCTGCCATGCGATTTGCTTCTTTGTAGCAATGGTAGATGTTGTAGTCATTCAGGTCTTCTAGCACATTCTAGATTAGTTTTGCAATGTTTTGCAATCTCTAGTTCATTGCCTTTCTTTTGCAGATGGCATTTATGCAGATTTGCGAATCTCCCTCTATATCAATATTGGAGATATTTTTGTCTTTGCAAATCTGCAAACTAGTCAGTAATGCTAGGAATTTTGCCTCGTTGTTTGTGTCATTTTGTAATTTCCTTGACACAATCCATACCAACTCTCCATTGTGAATTCGAATAATGATGCTAGCAGTAGAGGAACCATGGTTTCCTTGGAGGTGCCATCAAAGTTAAGTTTTAATCTTCCTAGGGGAGGGGGGTACTATTTAACTCTCGTCCTTTTGATGTGTTTTAGTAGTGAGTTGGTGCATAAACGTTGCGGAATTTGTAGGGCCTACCCAACTTTGCATAGCAAAATTATTCCAAGTTGTGAATGGCTTGGGGCCTGAGGAGTGTATTTTTGCCATTATGACTTCTTTGATTCCCTGTTCAATTTTCTTGTGTAAATTAGTTATGTTAAGCTCCTTGCCATTGAATATTTTGTTATTGTGTTCCTTTCATAGGTGCTAGATTACCATTGATGGGCTGATAACCCATAATCCTTCCCACACAATTTTTTTGAGTCTTGGCCAACTTTGAAATAGCTCCAGGATATCATTGGGTAGAGCACCATTCCGTCCAAGTTTGGCTCGCAGCCACTCCCAACATTGACTAGTAATTGGACAATTGATTAGGAAATGATTCACTATTTCCTCTTTAGACTTGCACATAATGCACCGTGTAGGTCCCTCCATTCCAATTTTCTTGAGGCGATCACCTATGAGGAATCTCTTGTGTGGTGCGGTCCATGCGAAGGCATCGTTCCACTTGTTCCAACAAAACTCTAAAGGCCAATCAATGTCCTTTTTATCAAATTTTGTAGCTTGTACCCCATTTTTGCCGAATATAGCCCCGATTTGGCCCCTGTCCATATGAGCTTATCCTCTTTTTGATTGATGTAGATTGGTCTTTTCTCTAATTCCAAGCTAAGCATTTGTTTGGTGTTTGTTGGAATAGGAAGGATATCCATTTGCTTCCACTTCTGACAAGTTTCAGGCTGATTGTTAACTTGTTCTATGTAGTCGCAGACACGATGATCCCATATGTTGTTGATGGTGTCCATGTGTATTGCCAAGGTGAGTATATTTGAAAGGGGTGGTAGACCATTCCAAGAGTCTATCCAAAAATGTGCTTTTTGACCATTGTTGATTACCCAAGAAAGATGGAAAGATGGTCTGGGATGGGTCTTTTGCAATTTTGCATGAAGTTCCATTTGTGTGAGCCTAGCGAGGGGTTGGGGTTGTTCACAATTTTGCTTCTTTTATCTGAATCTAAAGGAGTTTGGCCTTGAGGGCATGATTTTGTTTCACTATTTTCTTTAATTTGAGCCCCCCATTGTCCTTCTCCACACATGCACTCTCCTAGCCATCTAATGGGATGCAATTGGTTTACTTAGAGCCTTCCCACATAAACTTTTTTAGTATGCTCTCAATTAGGGATCTAACTTTGGATGTTATCTGTGTGCTTGACAATTGGTAAATTCGAATAGTTGGGAGTCCAACTTTGATCATTTTTTATTTTCCTCGATAGAGAGAGCCATTTGCTTTTTCAAGATGTAGATTTTAATTGACATTTGTTAACAATTTCTTCCCATAGGCATGTTTTGATTGCACCTTTGAACAAATGGACTCCCAAATATTTGCTGGGAAGTGTTTCTTTATTAAACCCTAGGATGTTGGTGATTCGTCTTTGGAAGCCCACTCCTGTGTTAATGTAAAAAATGCGTGATTTGCCTTTGTTGATTTCTTGTCCAGATGTTGTGGTGTATCTCTCTAGAGTGTTATTGATGACAACTGTTTCATCAACGTTGGATTTGTCATAGGATGGTATGATCTGCGAATTGTTGATGGGTCATCCTAGGGAGATTGTTTGCCATTTGAATGCCTTTCTACAAATGGTGATTTGTGCATTCCTTGATTCCCCTTCCAAGGGCTTCTGCCATTAAAACAAACAGGAATGGGGAGAGTGGATTGCCTTGCCGGAGGCCTCTAGTTGGTTTGAAAAATCCAAAGGGGCTGCCATTCACCAGTATTGAGATTTGTGGGGTTGAGATGCGTTCATATATCCAACTCAACCAGTCATTCTGAAATCCAAACTTTTTGAGCATGCACAGTCAAAAATTTCTAGTTTACTCTATTGTAAGCCTTGCTTACGTCAAGCTTGAGGATCATGCAACTTTGATTAGATGCTATAATGGAATGAATGGTTTCTTGGGCAATGATAATACTGTCTATTATATCTCTTCCAAGAGTGAAAGATTATTTAAGATTATTGCATCTATGATTTAAATCAAAAAATTTCAATTCAGAGCAGATAATATAAACTTTCAATCTGTCTCTCACAAATAACCCTCCTCACTCTCATTTCTCTCACTCTCACCACGATTCTCTTTCTCAATGGATCTCTATTTCTCATTCATATTGTGTGTCCACTCTCATTCACACTTTATCATTAGCTATTTAAAAAAAGAAAAGAAAAGCAAAGTTAATTTTATCCTAAATTACCATATCAGAGAATTAGTAGCAGAGGGTCATTACCTATACAAAAAGGACTGCCATCATAATGATGGAAAATCAGTCTTACTCTTAGGAAAAGTATGTTTACCCATAAGTCTTTCTTTTTACTAGAGGTCTTCTTGCATCACCTATTTTTTGTTTTGAACCACTTCCCTACATAGGCTTAATCAATTAAGATCGAGCCTCCTTAATACCAATAAAGTTATAAACCTATGCAAAGAGAAGCAATGTTAGCAAAAAAATAACAAGAGATTTTACCCTAGGAAACTCTTCTGGAAAAAAGTTAAAAACCCAACAAAAACTACACTTATCATATTATCTCAACCATTCATGATACATAAGATATTTCTCACTAGTGCTTAACCCTAATCCATGTGTGAGTATTTATGGGAAAATCACTATAGGAAATTGCTAAGTGGTATTACGATACAATGGATATAAAACCATAGGTCTAAAATTTTTCTATAATGGCCACCCTTTTTAGGGCCATGGGTCTCCCATACCCCTAGTTGGGGTGTTGTCTTGAGCCTCATGACTTATGGCAGGGTCTACAATCTAGAAGGGGTGTAGAACATTTGAAGTATACAACACATCATAGTTCACAAACTCGGACTCGAAGAGTACTCAGCAAGCCAAAAAAAATTGACTCGGAGAGTACTCAGCAATCAAAAAAATTTCCGGGATTGTACTTTCTGTGATGAGCCTGCTGTCTCTCAGCTCAAAACCCTCAATTTCTTAAGTCTTTAAATGTTTTTAAAGTTTTTAGAGAAATCTTAATAGACAGAAGAGAAGGGGCGCATCATATTTTTGCTCATAAAATATGAATTTGATCTTATTTCTTCAAAAGGAAAGTATAGAAGATATTATTTAACTCCAACAAATAGATTGAGAATGATAAACATACCGAAATGGCTCCAGATTATTTTAAATAAAGAAATGGCCAGATCTACAGCTGGAAATGATGAAAACAAGCATGAAGGCACGCCAAGACTCCAGAAGTGGTTTCTCCTGCTCAGAAACTGGTCACAATGCTCTGAAATAACTAGCGCCAATGATAGAAGCCAAAACCCACACAAAAGGAAGGTTTCTCTTTATTTCTTCACACGCTTTTTCAAGGCACACATTCCAATGAAGGCCGTACGGCTATGAAAGAAAGAGGTAGAATCTCTGATGAAAAGTCTTTGTAGCTATGGAAGGAGCGCCACCAGTAGAAACCCTCAAGTTATTGCAAAGAACAAACAACTGCATATATGAAACTCTGTCTGCAACTGTAGAACCTTGTGTGAAGCTCTCAACTGTACTGATTCAGGATCTTTCACAGCCTCAAAAGTACTCAACACTGAAGAGTTTTTCGTTCCTCAATGGACAAATTGATCATACCCTGGTCACAGGAGAATGCTCAGAAGAAAAATGCACAAGGCAAATTGAAATAGTCAAAAGATATGAGTTTCAATTGCCAGGAAATGCTTTATACCAATTGGCACGCATTTCAAGAAAAGTACGGCCTTTGCAATCATTAAAATATTTTAATATTTTAATATAACCTTTTCAATAGTTGCCATAAAATACTTTGAGCGCACTTTTCAATATTTTAAGTTATTAAAATATTAAAATCCCCTTTTGACATTTCTTAAGTGATATAAAATATTATTAAAGTCAATGTGACTTTAATAAAAAGCGTATAAGTTAATAAATTACTTAATCCTTAAAATTCATAACATGCTCAAAACTTCGGGATAATCCCATCCGTCCGAGGATGTGAACTCTGGGATATAGCGCTTTGTGATCCAAACAACGTCCTGAAAACACAAACAAACAAACTCTCCAAATGCATCACTGACCCTCTATCAAAGGCTGGCTAGCCACAAGGGTCCAAAAAGGCCTAACACACTGTTCGAACTGTCTAGCGAGGGGACATCACGGTTCCCAATTTGCTTGTCCACAAGCAAACTCAAAGCTGGATGCTGAAGAACACTGTCACTCTCCCACGTCGCATCCTCTGTCGGTAGATCCCTCCACTTAACCAAGTATTCCCTGATGACCCGCCTCCGAAGATGACGCTCTCTGGAGTCCAGAATGGCCTCAGGTATCAAAACTAATTTTCCCTCATCATCCAGGGGTGGCAAATCAATAGAAGGAATTACGTGTTGTCCCAACGCCTTTTTGAGGCGCGACACATGGAACACGTTGTGAACTCTACTGTCCACCGGAAGATCCAGCTCATAAGCCACTTGACCCACACGTCTGACAACTCTGAAAGGTCCATAGTATCGCGGCTTAAGTTTCTCGGAGCCCTTCTTGCGAAGGGTAGACTGCCTATACGGCTGAAGCATCAGGTACACCAAATCATCGATCTCGAAAGACCGCTCTACTCGTCTCTGCTCAGCATATTGTTTTTGCTGATTTTGGGCTTTCTGTATATTTTCCCTAAGTGCTCTCATAATATCCTGGTTCTCCTGTAATAAATCACCAGCACTGGGAACTCTACTGTCACTCAGCAATAAGTCAAGAAAGCTCGGAGCGTCATATCCATATAACGCTCGATATGGTGTCATCTGGATGCTCATGTGATGGGTGGTGTTGTAACAGTACTCACATAAGTATAACCACCTCACCCATGCCTTCTGCTGCCCTGAACTATAGTTACGCAAGTACCCTTCCACCCATTTGTTGACGATCTCCGTCTGCCCATCTGTCTGGGGGTGGTAGCTGGTACTAGGGGTGAGCTCTGTCCCACAAAGCTTGAATAACTCCTGCCAGAAGTTACTCATAAATCTGCTGTCCCTGTCGCTAACTATACTGCGAGGTAAACCGTGCAGCCTGAATACCTCTCGGAAGAACAAATCAGCAATCTGAGTAGCCGTGTGTGTAGTAGTGATTGCGAAAAAGTGTGCATATTTCGTCAATCGATCTACCACCACGAAAATACTGTCCTTCCCTTGAGCTTTTGGCAAGCCCGTGATGAAATCCATGGATAAACAATCCCACTTCCTCTCAGGAATAGGAAGCGGCTGTAGAAGACCTGCAGGGTATGTGTGCTCTTGCTTGTTCTGCTGACAAACAAGACATTCCCTGACATACTGGAGAACATAGGACTTGAGACCCTTCCAAGAGAATCTCTCCCGTACCTGCCTATAGGTCTTATAGTACCCGGGATGTCCTGCCATGGGTGAATCATGCAATGACCTCAAAACCCTGTCCCTCATCTCAGAACCTGGGACCAATAAAATCCTCCCTTTGTAGATGATAAGGTCATCTACAAGTGAATACCTGTCATCCAACACTGATCCATCTACTATGCTAGAGGCCCATGGGTCCTTAGCATACTCTGCTACTATCAGATGTCTCCAGTCTTCTGAAACCAGTGTAATAGAACTCAAGTGAGGACGGCGAGATAAAGCATCAGCAACCACATTCTGAGTGCCCTTGACATAGGAGATGTCAAAATCGTAAGACTGAAGCTTGCTGACCCATTTTTGTTGTCTCTCATTAAGATCTCGCTGCCCAAGAAAATGCTTCAGACTATTATGATCGGTTTTCACAGTGAACTTACTACCAATCAAGTACTGCCTGAATTTGGCCATCGCATGCATGATAGCCAACATTTCCTTATCATAGATACTAAAACTCCGTTCAGGCCCTCTTAGCTTTCTGCTCTCAAAAGCTATAGGGTGTCGATCCTGCATAATAACTGCACCAATACCCTCACCACTGGCATCGCAATGTAACTCAAAGGGTTTAGTGAAGTCCGGTAAAGCCAAAACAGGACACGAAGTCATGAGAAGTTTGAACTTCTCAAAGCACGCTTGTGCTAATGGTGTCCACTCAAAAGCACCTTTCTTAGTCAAATCGGTTAGTGGCGCAGCATGCCGCGAGAACCCACTAACAAACCGACGATAGAAGGCACACAATCCTACAAATCCCCTGAGCTGTGTCAAAGTCTCAGGTGTAGGCCAATCAATGATGGCTCGAACCTTCTCTGGGTCCATGCTGACTCCTGCACCGCTGATGATGTGTCCCAGATATAAAAGCTCTGCCATGCCCAAAGCACACTTGGACTCCTTGGCATACAAGGACTCCCTGTCAAGTATACTCAGTACCTCATCCAAGTGAACCATATGTTCCTCCCATGATTTACTATAAACCAGGATGTCGTCGAAGAACACTAAAACAAATTTCCTCAAGTGAGGATGGAAAACCCTGTTCATTGTCGACTGAAACGTGGCTGGAGCATTGGTTAACCCAAATGGCATAACCAAAAAATCAAAGTGTCCACAGTGACATCTGAACGCCGTTTTCTCTATGTCCTCTTCTCGGACTCTGATCTGGTGATAACCTGTTCTCAAATCAATCTTTGAGAAGTAGCAAGCTCCATGAAGCTCGTCTATCAACTCATCTATCCGAGGAATAGGATACCTGTTCTTTATGGTTTTCCTGTTGAGCATTCTGTAATCGATACACATTCTAAGTGTACCATCCTTTTTCTTCACCAAAACAACTGATGAAGCAAAGGGTGACTTACTCGGCCTGATGTGCCCCATAGCTAACAGCTCCTGAATAGTCTTCTCAATCTCATCTTTCAGACGCTTGGGGTGCCGGTAAGGAGTAATCATAATCGGTTTCGTGCCCTCCTCCAGCTCTATAATATGCTCAATACCTCTATCAGGAGGCCTGCCTGGTGGAATAGCACTGAATACCTTAGCATGTTTGATTCGAAGTTCCTGCACATCTGGATGGTATGAAGAAGCTTGCTGATCCAACTGGGAAGGCATTAGCTTGCACTCAACAGCCCATTCTACCATATCATTACGAATCAAACGCTCCATTCTCCGAAGTGAAATCTCCCTAAGGTTGCTGTCCCTGATGGCTTTGAGAATATGATTTGTGCCATCAATGGTGAACTTCATCTCCATGTCACGCAAATTAAGCGTGAACTCTCCTATTGCATGAAGCCACTTCATGCCAAGAACTACATCAGTTCCACCCATGTTTACCACATAAAAATCTGCCTTGAACTCAAAATTGTTAAGTTTCAAAGGCAAGTCAGGTATCATCCTCTCACAATCGAGAGTGTTTCCATCTGCAACCCTCACACGAATGCCTTCAAACTGCTGAGTTTGAATACCCCGTTTCTCTACCAACCGTGAATCGATGAAGTTATGGGTTGCACCTGTATCAAGGAGAGATATGACCCTTTGACCAGCTAGGATCCCACGGAGTCTGAAAGAACCCTCTTTCTGCATGCTGGACATATGAGCCTCCTTAAGTTCTGTTTCCTCTGCAATTTCTGCTTCATTTTCTGACTCTTCTCCATCTGTATCATAGATTGGAGCTCGCTGATCAGAAAAATCAGTCAATGGTTCTTCCTCATAAAACCACTCCATGTGCTTGTTTTGCCCTTTTGGTTTAAGGGGACAATCATGATTAAAATCATACGGACCTTTGCAGTAAAAACAGAGTTTTCTCCTTCTTAAATCATTCATGGTTTCTCGATCTAAAGGGGCTGCAAATTTCTTTTTCTGATCTGCATTATCAGCCTTCTTTGGATCTGATTTATTTTCCGTGTATGATGTGGTAGGCTTCGAGCTAAAAGGCTTACGAGGTGTAGATAGCTCCATGCTGCGAGCTTTCCTCATTGCCTCCTGTAAGGTAGGTGGATCAAATGCTTTTATCCAACCTTTCATGGGCTCGAAAAGACCTTCAATGAACAATATGACCAGCCTTCTCTCTGAGATCCCTGTCACCATAACAGATAGTCTTTGGAATTCACCAATGTACGATTCCAAGCTACCTAACTGTTTCAGCTGTGCTAAATCTCTGAAGAAAAGCTCAGGATCCCTTCTGTCAAATCTCTCTACCAGTCTATCAGTAAACTCCTGGTACGAGGTAATCCTGTCGTGATGAAGAGTAGTCATACCATGAATCCACCAGTCATGTGCTACGCCATCAAGATGAAGTGCTGCAAAACGAATGGCATCCACCTCAGGCATGGGGCGTAGTGTCAGGAAAGTATCCAGTTTACTAACCCAGGCACGTGCTGTAACTCTGCCACTGCCATCATAGTGAACTAAGGTTAGTTTGCTGGTTGCCTGTTTAAGATCACTCTGTTTGTGTCTAGGACGCCTGTCATTCCTGTTCCTGGTGTGCTCTCTCTTCTGGCTCATGAATCTGTCAAAGTTAAGGTGCTCCTTAACCCTTGGTGGCAAATTATCCCACTCATCATGCATAGCCATAATATTATCTGCAAAATTAATTTCACCACCTTGTTCAGCTTCGTCCACTTCCTCAGCATCATCTCTGGTGAACGTGGGATATGTAGCTCTCTCATAGGTGCGTACTGGATCTATAATTCTCTGTGGCTCTCTATGGATACTGCCATCTCGATCTGGATCCAAACTACGAGCTCTGTTTATTGACAAATTTTGAACATTCGTGCTGAGTTGTTGAAGAATAGTTGCAACCTGTTCTTGCCCTGCAACCATGCCTCTAAGCACGTCTTTGGCTTCTCTGTCCTCATCCTCCCAAGTATTCCTGTGAGAACTTTCTCCAGCCCTGTTCGCCATATTGTCCCAATCTAATTCCTCCTCCTGATCTGCAAACGGAAATGGTGGAAAAGGATTTTGGTCGCCTCTCTGATTTCTAGGACCCCCTCTGAAATAGGACTTGCCAAAACCCTCTTTATTTGACTTCATAAATTCTCAAACCCCACAAGCTGGCAGGATGTGAGCTCTGATACCACTGTGATGAGCCCTGCTGGCTCTCAACCTCAAACCCCAATTTCCTTAAGTCTTTAGGTGTTTTTTAAAGTTTTTTAGAGAATTCTTAATAGACAGAAGAGAAGGGGCGCAGCATATTTTTGCTTGTAAAAATGAAATTTAAAGCAAAAACTCACAAAATGGAAATACAGAAGCTGTTATTATACTGAAACAATTAGATTGTGCATAACAGACATACCCGAAAATCTCCAGTTATTTTAAATAAAGAAATGGCCAGATCTACAGCTGGAAATGATGAAATCAAGCATGCAAGTACGCCATGACTCCTGAAGTGGTTTCTCCTGTTCAGAAACTGGTCACAATGCTCTGAAATGACTAGGCGCCAATGATAGAAGCCAAAACCCACACCAAAGGAAGGCGTTTCTCTTTATTTCTTCACACGCCTTTTTCAAGGCACACATTCCAAGGCAGGCCGTACGGCTATGAAAAGGAGAGGTAGAATCTCTGATGAAAAGTCTCTGAACTGTAGAATGATACGCCACCAGTAGAAACCCTCAAGTTATTGCAAAGAACAAACAACTGTATATATGAAACCTCTGTCTGCAACTGTAGAACCTCTGTGTGAAGCTCTCAACTGTACTGATTCAGCTGATCTTTCACAGCCTCAAAAGTACTCAACACTGAAGAGTTTTTCGTTCCTCAATGGACAAATTGATCATACCCTGGTCACAGGAGAATGCTCAGAAGAAAAATGCACAAGGCAAATTGAAATAGTCAAAGATATGAGTTTCAATTGCCAGGAAATGCTTTATACCAATTGGCACGCATTTCAAGAAAGTACGGCCTTTGCAATCATTAAAATATTTTAATATTTTAATATAACCTTTTTCAATAGTTGCCATAAAATACTTTGAGCGCACTTTTTCAATATTTTAAGTTATTAAAATATTAAAATCCCCTTTTGACATTTCTTAAGTGATATAAAATATTATTAAAGTCAATGTGACTTTAATAAAAGGCGTATAAGTTAATAAATTAACTTAATCACTTAAAATTCCATAATATGCTCAAAACTCAGGATAATCCCGTGCCGTCAGAAGCTGTGAACTCCTGGAATGCCAACGCTCGCTGTGATCCAACCACTGTCCACTGAAAACACAAACAAACAAACTCTCCAAAATGCATCACTGACCCTCTATCCAAACTGGCTAGCCCACAAGGGTCCAATAAAGGGCTAACACACTGTTCCCGAGAACTGTCTAGCGAGGACATCACATACTCGACAAAACTCGACATCTTTAAAAACACTTAAATTTTTGAAAAGACAATTTTTGAAAAAATAATAAACTTTATGCAAAATATAGCTACAAAATGAATCAAATGAGTTTGGTGGGGGTTTGGGGGAAACACCCCCAACAGGGTGTAGGGGTTTGGGGGAAACACCCCCAATTCCCCTGCCACCAAGCCCAAATTAAGGCCTTTGAAACCACACAAAACTTCATCTTGCACACCATTTTCACAATTTTATCAATTAAGGGAGAAATTAGGTATTTCACACATTTTTGTTAAAATTATTTGCTCTCTAATTGCTGTAAATGTGAAGTCACCCAAATCCTCCAGAAATCGTAGTGTATCTGTGTGGTCGTCTATAGGGTTTTTATAGGTCCAAATCACACCAAAAATGCATCATAATTGCGCCAAATATCGTACTAAAAATTGCATCAAAAATGCATTTCACAGACCCGCGTCTAAACTAGCGAGTTTTTTGGAGAAATTGTAGGGTTTTAGGTGAGCTTTCGGCCACAACTCAGTGAGTTTTGGACCTTTGTTGAGCCACAAGTAAACTCACAAGTCACTCGCGGAGGGCCTGCAACCCGTGAGTACTCGTGAACTCGGCGAGTACTCACCAGGTTTTCCTACTATGCAACACATATCTAACATTCCTTCTCCATAGGCAAATATTAGGGTTCCTACATAAGTTTGTCGTAGATTTCATTCATGGTGATCTCCTCAATCTTAAACCTTATGGGAACATAATGCTCTAGTGAGGCTCTAAGATAATATTCTTAATAAACCCATTCATATGGTGGTAAAATTGCTAAATTTGTTGCAGTGGGCACCCATTCATCATTTTGGGTGCGACCATTTACAAGTAGGGGGAGAGTTCAAACAATAAGAACTTGGGTAGGATGGCTAACCAAATCTTTTCCTTTTCCCACTTTCATAGTTGATGAATCCCCTTCCATGGTACTTGAGGGAGAGGTAGAGTATTTTTTAACAAAGAGCGGCAAAATTCTCTCTCAGATGACTATCACCTTTCCAATTCCCTCTAAGTAAAAATTGAAGAAGACTTGTATTGCATAGCCATCTCCAGAACGAATTTTTTGCTAGTTTCAGTCCTAAAAGCAAATCTGCAGTGCCAGCTAGCTTCCTCAGCTTCCTAAACATTGTTTTCCACAAGATTCAAACACCATAGAGAAAGGGAGATAAATACAACCCATTAAATAGTCCAGGAATAAAAGGGATAAGAAAGAGGCTAGCAGTAGAACAGAGGCGCAGCTTTTCAAAGAAATCTTTGACAGCATGACACTTAGGAGAGTAGGGTTTTGAATATCGCAGGCATATTGAAGACCGGAAAGAAACATCGATGCCCCATTGCCTAAGTCAACCCTCTCTCACATCCACATTTCTATCCATCATTAATCACAGTGAAAGATGGATACCACTCACATAATTGACAAAATAATTTATACACTAAAACCAATCATCCAGCATGATCTTCTAATTCCTTCCTTCAAATTGAAGAATTTTATATGTGCAGAGAAAATCAGATGATCATACCCATTGAAGTTGAAGAGATCCCAGAATGGAAAGGTGTTCAATCCATGGTATTGGCAGTCACAGGTAAAAGGGAAAGATTTTACCTTTATTTTAACCACATATCAAATTTTCAACCCATCACCCCATATCTTCAGAATGATGATATAACTTGTCTAAGCTACCAACAGCTGTCAAATGGGTGTAAGATTGCATTTTTAAATGAGATTTAGGGCGTAAAAGGTAATGATGCTAGTATTATCAAGATTTAATAATGGCTAATTGAGAGTCAATCAACAGTAGAAGGGGAAAAGAGGGTGATGAAGCTAGTTGATGGATTATGAGGAGGGTTCATACTTCAATAGGAAAGGTGCCCTGCTAACATTTATTAGGAATTGTGTAAAAACCCAACTAAAAGCACAAGTAAACTGTAATAATAAGTTATAACCCAGAAAATACTCTAGCAACAGATATTTTTGTATTTTTATTATATTCAAACACATACAATAAATTGAAATTTAACAGTTTGATACAGCTTGCTGGACACACTCAACATGCACACCTCTGATGAACCTAGTAATACTGAAACTCTATCTACTGCTTGAGGGTTTCTGCCCCCAAGAAAGTCTAGCTGCCATGTCTGAAGGGTTCCATCTTCAAATGCCAAAAGCTGCTGCAAACAGCTTCACAGTCCTGAAGATGAAATTGTTTTAATGTTTTGAAAAGTATGTTCTTTTTTTCCCTCAATGCCTCTTATAACCTATGCACTCCTTGCATTCCCCAATCACAGGTAATTTCAGCTCATAACTGAGCAGTCCTCTCCTCAATTTCAACACTTAAATGAGCAGTTCTCCTCAATGGTAGTTTCTAAGCGGTCGACTGTCAAAGCCACTGTTCTATCAATGCAAAAACCAAACAGTTATAGACCATCTTATTTCAGTCCATTGCAGACCTGACTAACTGACCACATGCCCATCTTATTTCAGTCTTAACTATCTGATAGAAACTACAAATGCACCCATCTATGCTACTTCTATGTTGTCAGACCACTTTATCAAAATGGGGACATTAAAAGTCCTTCCTCCTCAAATTTTCTTGCCCTCAAGCTAGACAATATAGGGTGATCTAAAATGTTAGCTGACTCCCACACTTTGAGCCTCCATGCATGAGTCTATCGCTCCCTCGTATTGGAGTACACCTCTATCCAATGTACTTGCTCATTTCCCAAGCATCTTGTGTCAGGTCCCAAAGCTTGTTGCAGCTGAAGCATAATTGCTTCCTTTGCATTTCATTCTGGTTTGTCACCCAATTGCTGACTCCTAAAGGTGTGTCCAGCTCCCTAGTGATTTGAGGGTTGAGAGGGTGCAACCTGCAATCTTTACAAAAATGGGTTGTATGGAGTCCTCTCTTGTTGTGATGCTCTTGTATTCGCACCTCTAGTGGTAGACCCTTGGAAGGATTAGCTAGCTGTAGTGTGATCTCCAATGTCCAAGCCTTTTTTATGGCCATTTGTAATGGATCTGGTTCAAAGGCCTTGACTAGGCCTCTAAGGGGCTCCCTCAACCTCTCCATGAAAAGGAAAGTGAGATGCCTCTTTAACACATTAGGGACCATCATGGCTACCCTTTGGAAATCAGCCACAGCATACATTGAGCCATGGGGCTATAGATGTGCCAACTCCCTAAAGTGCTCCTTTGGATCTTGCTTCTCAAATCTGTCGGTTTTGGTTAGCCTTTGACAAAGCTCCTTTTAGGTGGTGATAAGGCTATGCCCTTGAGCGATCAGCCTGTGACACCATCACTCATGTGCAACTCCTAGGCGAAGGACTGAATTTAAATGCTTCCTCTTTGTACATAGGGCTTAGTAAAAACTAGGTTTTCAGCTTGTGGATCCAGGCTCAAGTTGAAGTTTTGTTAAAGCAATCCCTAATCATAGGCATTTTCAACAGTAAAAATGGGTAGGGGTAAAACATATTACGTATTTGACCAAAAAGTTTTGAATATTAAGAAAATCTGAAAAAGTACAATGACGAAATATTTTGAAAGAAATACAACTCAAATTGAAATATATTTATATATTGTTAATAATTTTATCATGGCAAGCATTTACCACTGTTTCAAAGAAGCTTAAATGCACAAATTTAAAAAAAATTAGTAATTACTAGAGTTTCTCAATTTTCCCTTCTAATTTTTTTCATAAAATCCTCCTGATTAGAGACCTGGTAATATTTCTATTATTCCTAGGAAACTTGTTTTTGTGATTTAGTAAATCAGAGCCTCTAAAAACTATAGTTCTAGAAGTTTTCATCACTTGTCATTGTGGTAATGTTTATTAATAATTCAATTGCTTGACAGACTCTTAAGTGTGCCCTAGCACTCCATATCGTCCCTTTATGTGTTGGTACCAGCGAAACATTGAGTCAAAATAATCCTGTGATGAACTAGTCTTCTCAAATATGTTTTTACCCTTAGAGTATTGTGCTCTTCATTATACTTACTTTCAAGAATGGATAATGGGTTGTTATAAATTTAAATCATTACATCAAAGGTGATTTCATGTTCACTTAAGAAAGATGTTTGATTCTTATGTATTTATAATCTATAATTGCATTTACATTTTTACATTTTTACTAAATGATTTTTTGATTGTCAGTAAATATTTCTTTCGTGCTTGCTTGTGGATTCACGCACCTCTAATGTGCAATTTCTTTTTATGGGCATTATGCTTTCTTGGAGTGATTGATAGCTAATGTCAGTCTTGCTTCTGTTACTGTAGGTGGTCATACAGCAGAGATGCTTAACCTTGTAGCCATTCTTAAGAAGGAAAGATTTTATCCTAGATTGTATGTTGCTGCTGCAACTGATAATATGAGCCTTGAAAGAGCCAGGACAGCTGAAGAATCAGGATCAGAGCAGGTACATTCCCTTGCTTTATTCAGAAATTCAGATTGTTTTGTGCAGGAGTCTTTGTCCTTACAGGGTGTGTAGAGTCTAGAGCCCAGACAGTAGATCAATCAGTGCAGGCCATTTTGCCCTTTGAAGGCTTGTGTTCTTAGTTCTGTTCCATGGGGAACCAGTCCCCTATCCTGTCCCCATACTATTTTCCTATATAAATATTCCTAGTATTTTGGGGATGCTTGTAGTTGTCCCTCGTTGCATTCCTCAATTTCTCCACACCCCTCTTCCAAAGGAGAGTTTGGTGGTACATAGGTTCTCAAATATAGTTGTATCAAGCAGAGCTCATGCAACTTTAGATAAAACTTCATATAATGTACTCCTACAACACCATGAATATGGTTATGGATTTTTGGGTTCAAGGCATTGCAAGATGTTTATCATCTCTTATGTTGTGTTCAGCCAAATATAGGTCTGTATGGGGAGGCATCTTTTTCTAGTATCTATCTTATGCTTCATAACATTGATATACTCATTACAGTTAGAGTAAAATGTTTTGTTAAGTCAAAATGGTTTTGCACACTCTCAACTATGTGAAATAATCTGACAGTTGAATGGCTGCAAAGGGTTGTTTTGTCTGTTAAATTCAAGCATCAGAGTGCTTTTACAGTTTAGTGTAAGAGGCACTCTTTTGTACTAGCAACTTTAAACTATGGATTAATTACAAGTCAAATATTAACACTTCCCAAGGAATTTAAGATTTAGAAATGAAGAAGATGGAAATCAAAGATTCTATCATACAGGTGAAGAACTCAATTTCATCTCCTTTAACCACCGCTCCATAGACTGTGACAGCTTGGCTGTGTCTTCATGCTTCCTGATGCATTTCTCCCTGTGCATCAGCATATCTCTGTGGAAGGTGAAGTACCAGCAAAACATTCAATGAGATGCATTGCTTAAACTGTTCAACGCTTTCCTTACCATTCTGCCCCTCATAATAAACTTGTAGGTTTTGTTCACCTTCATGTCCCATTCAATCTCAGAGAAAAATCAGTGTTCCTGGTCTGCCCTGGCTTAAGCTTTTTAGTGAATTGAATGCCTCTCTTTGGATTCAGTTATAGCCAAACTTAGAATACAATTACTGCTCAGAAAATACCCAAAGCATTTGGAAGAAATCCCCTGATTGGCTTAAATCAGAACAATGCTAAATGATTAGTTTCCTTCACTTTACAGGTTGGATGTACATTTTGCCATCAATAGGCCTTTTTAATGTCTCTACTCATTGTGATGTCTTGCTGGCAGTTGCTCAATTCTAGCATGTCATAATTTTTTCTCAAAATAATGTTGTTTCTAGCTAGTTGTTTTTATTTAACTTGGTTCAGCAGTGGTTTCACAGGTCACACACTACTCAGAATCAATTAAATGTGTAGATAATAGTCCATTGCATCTTCTGTTGGTTTTGCTTGCTTGTAAAAATATGTGAAATTCTCCTTTGTGGGTAAATCCATTGAATATTTCATTTGAACAGAAAGTATTTTTAAAGTTTAAAAAACTGAAAACTTAGATTTTTCTCCTGTTCAAGTGTTCCTGCTACTCAGCTATCCTGATATCTTTGTAAGTTTGTACTACTCAATTTTTCAACTGAAAATATGTTGAGTCACTCACCTTTCATCTGCTGACTAACATACCAGGATTGACAAGTGTGTCAATGTATCAACTGAATAACATGTGAAGTTTCTCACCTCTGCTCTATCAACTAAAATACCAGGATTGACAAGTGTATCAATGTTGATCCCAGATAGGCAACCTTTCTACTCTGTGCATACACTATCCTACACACCTATCTGCAATTTTGGTGAAAAGCAGTCAAAAGAAAAGTACCCTGTCATATGCCCACACATATATCAAATTAATTTCCTGAGACATGACATTGCCCTCTAGTTTCAACTTTTTGAAGCAAATACAGATTCTGAGAAAAAATGTAGTCAAGTGAAAATAAGGTATTAAATGGCGGGGCTCTACTTCAAGATTATAAAGCTCTTGCAATGCACAATGTTTTCTGTATAATTTATTCACCAAGGGCTTTAATTCCAATAATACTCCATTGACCTTTATTGGGTGTTTTATGTGCCTCAAGTTATATCTCGAGCATCTAAACAACCATTTACTTCTTTGGTAGTACAACTTTAATTTTTGCAAATTAAGGTTATTTCCTGTTTTAAAATTGATGCTTGGCTTTTCACAAAACAGTTTTTTCCTTTTGATAGCATCTAGTTTCCAATATTGTCTGCCTCTTGATGACCTCCATTTTCCAACATCTTTGTTATAATAACATGTACATTTACTTATTGATTTCCTTCTAATTAAGAAACTTGCCAAGTAATTATGTGGTTGCACTTAAGCTCCATTGGCTACAGTACCACTAAAAATGGGAATTTGCGGGAGGTCTGTTCCTATTACAGCTGCATCAGCCACCAGGAAGCTTATATCAGATACTCTTATTTTAAATTATGATATTATCAATCCTTGTCAAGTTCCCTACATTCTTTCTGGCCCGCCTTACAACATAATCCTTGGTGTAACTCTTACAGAAGTCTTCTATGACTGATCCAAGTGGAATTGCTCATGTCCTTGTTTGCTTAAGGAGAACTCTTTGGTAATATATATGAGGACAAAAGATCCATACTCTTTTCTCACGTTTTGGAAAATCTCATGGGCTAAACGAATGGAATGGATTTTCCTTCCTCATGCTATAGTTATTGAAAGGGTGCATATAAGCATTATTCTCATTATAAGCCATAACATAATAACTATGTTGCCAAGTACTTGGTTTCTGGGTCCTGGACCCGTGCCAATGATTTGATCCCCATCCACCAATCATAGAACCCTAAACAACAGTTTTGACACCTAAATATCATTTTTTTACGAAATCAGCAAATTGTAACTTTAGAAGAAAAAAGATAAAAAGAAATCGGAGTCTAACAATTTACATTGATGATCTCCATGATTTTGGAAAATATGTCATAAAAAATGGTCTTCATGACCCTCTTTTCTTCAACCTTCCTACAATAAGGACTCTCTAACCACCTTTTGCTCACAAACATGTGCTTGAGGTTGGGCATTGTAGCTAATATACTTTGCAAGGTGAGGAAATTAGTGACAAAGTGTGTGACTCTTGATTGCACAAGATCCTTTCCATTAGTGTGCTCTCATAAGATTTAGAACTCATATGTGGTTGCAGATGTACTTTGTAATATTTCTTGCATTTTCAACCATCATTTTGTAATGTCCCCTTCTTGCACCTAGTTCAGTACGAGCTTTCCATTAGCCTATTCCTGGGTTCTTGTAGGCTAAGTAGTTATGGTTAGGGGATGCTGGTCCTGTGATGTGCCTTGTGTAGAGGTTTTTTGAGTTTTCCGGCAGAGTTGCTATTTTTAGCAATGACTATTTTTAGTAAGTTCCAATTGGGCTCCAATTGGATCAGTTGGGAGAATTGTCTCACTATTTTTAGTAATAGCACTTGGTCTTCGCTTCCATCTCCTTTCAATTTAGTGTGCAGTGCTTTCCAATTATGGCCTTGGTGAGTTCTAATGGGTGTTATTTGATTTATGTCACTTAAGTTCTCTTTTATAAAGTTACTTTATAACTTAATGAGGGTGGTGTGTTCATTAAAAATGTTCTCTTATTCCAACGCCTATGAAAGTGGTCACTTCAAGTTGTTTTTAAAAGGGAAGATAGACTCCCTAAGTTGGATGCCAAGATTGAAGGAGAGATTATGTGTTTTTTAAAATAAAATTTATGTTGTGAGCTCAAAAAAGGGGGTCGAATCTCTTGGGGATAATTTCATGTTATTTAATTAAGTGAAAT